>SRPO01000001.1:0-213311 GCA_018360065.1 Claviceps pazoutovae
ATACAAAAAAAAAAAAAAAGGAGAGGGAGGAAGAACAAGAAGAACATGCTCATATCGTAATCCGCCCACCGACTCCATACTGACTGTATCGTAACGGATTCCATGATAAAAAGGCGGTGCGCCAAATTGATATCGTCTTACCTCCAAGCCCCAAAAACCAAAAACGTGCTCTTTGAGAGTGTCGCCTGCCTCCCAAACGCCCATATCAATAATAATTATTCTTCCGTCTCCCAGTTAGCCAGAGATTCCAAACCAATCAGGATGCCGGGTGCCCAATGATGTTTACTTCCAAAAACGAAATCGCAAAGGTGCTCTGCGCATCTGTGCCCCTTGCCCGTGTCGTCGACTACGCCTTTCGTGAAGGGGGTACTTAGGTGACAAGTATGGTGGTGACAAAACACTGTCCTGGTACCGTCCACCTATAATTTCCCTACCCCCGAATCTCATTAATATGATAACACAGAGCAAAGCTGGCCCATCGATCCCAAAATCTGTGTTCCTATTTCTCGGGTATGGGGGACTTTGCCAGTCGCCCTCCAGCGCTAACACGTTTCTGTAATCTCGCCTCTCTCTCTTTTTGAGACCTTTCAATCGAGCCAAGATGCGATGGCAGAGAGCCGACCATGTCACCCCCAGCCGCATCTTGGCCTCTATCCATCTTCTGATCAAAATATTGTCGCGCGAATCTGCCTAGTGGAAAGGCTGGTAATGATGTTGGCACCTGAGCCCCGTTCTGTGTGAGCAATTCGGCCACCGGAAATGGCACAGCCTTCATGTCTGCTTCGTTAGAGCTGACGCATGGGGCTGGAGACGGAGAGGCTGGATCCGCGGCGGCCAGGGCTAACCAGACCGCATGAGTGCCTCTCATCCTGTCGACAACATTGGGATTGGCTCTCAATGCCAGCGCGTAGAGGACCTGCTGGATCTCGTTCTTCTTAATAGCGGCCAGCAGTGTCTCATCTGGCGTGGCATATCTGGACAAAGTGGAGGAGAGAGGGTCAACGTAGCATCGATCCACGTACTTGGCCGTAATAAACCGTAGCCGCTGCTCTCGACTGGCCTGTGGACTGGGCTTGAGAGACGCGTCCAACCTGGCTTCCCAGATCATATTCGAGACACGGTTGCCAATGAGTAACAGGACCTCGACAATATCGATTGTGAATGATTTGATATCCAGCGTTAGAGATCGGACCTTGCTGATATGTGTGCCCAGCGATCGATGGATGCCGCTACACTCGATGCAGAGAATGATGCCCAGGTTGATGGACACCCATTCTACCTTGGACCCAGAGCCGCAGTCGGCGCACCAGCAATTCCCCTGATCAGCATTCCGGACCATCTGGAGGAGCTTGTCGGGGTTTTCGTCGTAGCCCGAGCTTGTAGTACGCATCACACTCGGTCGTGCGCCCACGGTGATTCTGCGCACTGGCATCCCCGCGCTTGAGCCTGAATGGTGGTGCGAGTATGAACCATGCCCCACAGAATGTGTTTTCCCTGTCAAAACAGACCCAATGTCCCTCTCAAAGGATGAGTCTCCCGAGGTCTTGTTCGCCGATGCTCGATCCTGGACAGCACGACCCTCCATAGCGCTTTGTAGCGCATTGTTGATCGACACAATCCAACTAATCATATCCTCTTCTGATGTCGCTTGGTAAACCCGTTTGAAATTGGGGGTAATCACCTCGAAGCAGAATCGACGTTCTGCGTTTCGGGCTTCTCGAACCGACGCCATACGAAGATCAATGGGGTCCATATGCAGATCGAGCTTTTGTTTCCAATTGCTGTATTCCGATAGCTTTCCCTGGTCCAGAACAATCCAGAATCTATCGCACAATTAGCACTGCAATCACGTTTCCTCGTTGATGCCGTTGTCTTTGTCGTGCTTGGCTCGCTTCCGGGAAACATGCATGACTTACTTGTGCCATCCTTGTTTGTTCAAGTTCCGCGGGTCAACATGACCACCCGGCCGATTGAGCGCCCATAAAAGGCCCTCCTTTCTCTGCGTCACCACGGCTGCCTGTGCTGTATCTCGCTCTTCCAGATCGCGGATTCCCTTGAATTTGGCTGCTGTGGAGCTGACGGCAGACGATTGTCCCTGACTACCCGGCGACCGAGACAACTCAGTTCCTTGGGCTGTGGGTGCTTGAACACCTCCGCTCGAGATCGTAGTCTTGATCTGCGAGCCAGTGCTATCTGCGCGACCAAGCTCGTTGTCAGAAGTACTTGCCCCATTCCCATTAGAGTGCGCAGGCTGAGAAGGGGAGCCCCCGACACATGTCTGATCAGGCTCCAAGCAAGGCACGGTGGGTTTTTCCATTTGCCGTCGTTTTTCCTCCCGCTCTCGACGTCGATACTGATACTCCTTATCGGCCTCTTGCACCTCGTTACTCAGGGCAGAGAGTTGTGGTAAGTAGTCTTCAATCTTCTTGGACGTGTTCAGAAAGCCTTTCGTCTGCGCATCCGCATATCTCGTCAAATGTGACAACACTTCTTGCTCTTTCCGGCCGCCGTGAAGATCCTGCATGAAATTGGAGTAATCGAATCGCTTCAGCTCGAAGGTTCTTCTCTTATTCTGGTATTTTGAATCGCTCTCGGCGAGTTTCTTGGCTTTGACTGAGTCTTGACGCTGACCAAGATAGCGTGAAACATAGGCGTAATAGTCTTTACTTTCTTCCTCAAAATCGCGCTTCTTGAATTCGGCTTGTTTGATATCGAACTGATATAGCTTGTTCAAAGGCTCGATGATAATCTTTTGAAGATTGATCGTATTTTGGCGCTCATACACCAGAATTTCTCTTGCGATTCTATCAAAGTAATGCTCTAATGCAGGTTGAAAGGCATTGGCGTTTGTGGACGACGCCTCGCGCAGAGCATCCGTGAACGCTACAAAGGCGTCATTGGCTTCAGTCTGCTGCACATGAGCCTGTTCTGCCCTTTTCAATACCTTTTTCATATGCATCCGCATATTTCCAGTCTTTTGCTCCAGTGCTTTCAGCGTGGCGCGAAATACAGGACCGTCGTCACTGACCGTGTGATCGTCATCGTACTTGGGGCTAGGAAAGTCGACCTTGATAGTTTCTAGACTCTGTAATGTCTGGTTCGTGTTCATTTGCGCAAGGACATCGCCGGATGGGAAGAGTGGAGAAGCGGGTTCATCTACGTCGGCTCCGTTGAGGCGAGACTCGACCGACTGCGTCGAAGCAACGCGGATCTTCGGAGGTGAGACTGGTAAAAAGTGAGGATCAGGCGAGCTAGGGTAGCTGAGGAGGGGTATCGTTGGGCCTATACTCCGTGTCAGAATTGTGCCAACCTCGGAGTAGCATAAACTTTCAAGGGGAAGGTCCTACTTGAAACCCAAAAAGAGAAGCTTGCCAACGTGTCTAGGCGATGTGCTCGAGGATCGTACTCAACAAACTGTGATTGTGGATAACACGATGGAGTCAGCCACTGCCCAAAGTTCATATTGATTGCTGGAGCATGATGGCTTGCTCACGCTGCAGCAATTCCTCCAACCGCCCCCTTTGTCCTCGACTGGCTTTGGAGGCTTCCACTTCCAAGTCCACTCGAAACTGACAGAGGGACTGCCTCCTGTGCCATAATCGCCGACAAGATCGACATTGGAGTTCTTGTGCAGATTGGGGTCGGCATGGAACTCTCGAGTCACGAGGTTCGCGACCTCTCGTGGTGTTGAGCCACAGGCGAATGTTAACCCTGCTATACTTGTATCGACCGCAACAGACTTGCCGTCTGAGGCAGCTGGTTGGTGTGACTGTCGAATAACAAACGTAAAAGTAAAAATGAGTTCGTCGTCGCTATTTAATTTGAGGAGAAAATTCGGGGCCGCAGGGACATTAATCAACGATTCGGGATCCTAGCGAAGCAGAGTGTGAGACAATGACGATCCCAAGTGTCACGATTTTATCGTGACATCCGATGCCTTGGGCAGGCACTTCGCGGCAGTCAGGGCTGCATCGTACCTGTACATATTCTATAGGACAAGCATCGCCGGACACTCGAGTGACAGATAGTCTGCTGGCTGGAAATGCGTTGGGGACGATATTAATGGTGGCGCGCTTCCGCGGATTGGTCACGACGAGCGACGATATGCTCACTATGGAGAGCAAATACCAAGTCAGTGTCAACAACGAGGACTGGCGTCAGTAGAAGAAAACAGACAAGCGCTTGTCCAACGTACATCGGTCCTGATCTCTGAGATATAAAGCCGACCCATCGTCGGGCCTGCTGCTAACATTACCCATACTGGATCCAGCTCGACCACCATCGACGGCAGGAGATTCGGAAGTCTGTCTGTGCTGGTTTAGAAACGGGAAGCCGGAGATGGCGACCTTGGTGGTCGAGGGGTCGATCAGTTAAGAAGATTAGGGAGCGGCAAGCTAATAATAAGTTAGAAGCGCGGGGTGTGATAATCTGTTTGGCGGCCGCTCAATGCAGCGGTCGTCATTTGGCGTTGGTGTGGTGGCGGTGGGTGCGGAGTACAGATCCTGACGGGTCCAGTGACTCCTGTCCAGGGGGAGGGGTTGAATGCGACGCGACAACTTCCCAAAGTGCTCGACAGAAAAAATATAGAGGTCTCGCAGTCGTGGCCGTGAATGAATACTATGTTGCACGAAAAGCTGTGAGCAAGCAACACGCGACCGCGAGGAGGTGATGATGATAAGTGGCAGCACAGCTCTGAACAGTGAACAGGAGCAGGCTAAGGACGAAGGATGCTGAAGTTTGATTGTGACGACAGGACAAAGAAGCCGAACAGCCAGACCACACCAGACAAGGAAGAGGGACCAGCCCTGTTTAGACGGCTAAATGATAGCCAGAAGTTAGAACAGCCAGCAAGGAGGAAGCAGCCGCAGCTTGCAGGCGAAGCGTTCAACCTGTTCAACTCAAAGTTCAGTGCAGCGCTCCGCTCCACGTCCCACTTTAAGTTAGTTTCATGTACCGCGCCGGCTCCTTCAGAGGCAGATCCAAGGTGCCGCTGTTCTATTAGCGCTTATCTGCGCGCACAAGTCGTCACAGCGCGTCCCCGTTTACCATTGCCTGCGCTGCGTCACTTCCCCCCCATCGTATCAACAAGCGCTAGGGGCGCCGTCGCAGGGCGTTGCGCCATCACGTCGGCGACGCACTCACAGCAGGCACTACCCGATACTTGATCCAGATTTCGGTTTCAACCCCCGTGCGATCGTCTTTCACTGCGTCCGTCCGTGCCTTCGATGACATTACCGGACTTGAAATTTTGACGTCGACTGATTGGAGCGAGGCATCACCAGTGAACATTAGGTAGGTAGTCGCGTTCAGTGCGCACACATGGCGGTGTCACGTTTCGCTATTTCGGTGGACACGTGCGTCACGGTCTCAGGCTGGAGAAGCCTGTAGGCTGTGATGCTGCAGAACAGGATACATTTGGCATGTATTTAAGTCGTGAATTTGGCTTGCGACCCTTTCGAATGATACAAAGCATCAAATCAGGGCGCCCAAAAGGAGGTGTCTGGACTCTGGATTCATTATCAAGTGGAATGACGAGTAACTTTGCCAAGTCCATGTCCCGCGACGTGAAGACATCCCACAGAATTGGTTCCTTATCTTATTGCCGTTTCGGCAGGGTGGGCATTATGTTTCGTCTTGGACGACCCCTTTTCAGGCCTACATATGTATCTGCTGCGCTGGGTCTCTATAGCTTTTCTTCTTCCCATGCATGAAATGGGTTGGCTGCCAACAAGTGAGCTTGGCATCTGCCGCATGACTTTGCACATTATGACGCGAATCTGAACCTGCCGCCGTCTTAAAAAGCGCAGGCGATTGTCGCGATGGCAGTAGAGCAAGAGCCTGCGACTGTGTTGAATAGAAAGAAAAAAAAGAGTATCTGTGTTTTGGCGGTCGTGGTAAGTCGTGACGAGTTTGCTCCAACCGAGTGTTGCATGAGGAACTTCACGATGCGAAGTGAGGATTGCGATTGAGCCCGAGTTTCGCCAAGCCAGTCAGGCCATCAAGGCGACGGCCATCTCGCCAAGAGCGCGGCGGAGCAACGTTGATAGCATGGATCGACTTTATCAACCATCTTGGATACATACCTATTGTTGGGCTTGTTCCTGAATGAAATATGTGTATACATGTATTCTCCTCGTACTTGACCTCCGCACATGCGTAGGTATTGTACCCCAGGTACCCGCGCTCTTCCTTCGAATTCGTCGCGTGGCGGTGGTCCCTCTCACTGGGGAGTCCAGGGACCAAGTCCGACCCATTATTAGTTCTCCAGATGCGCAACTTTGACCCCTGACTTCCGGCTCTGTGGCTGGTGCTAGCGCTGTTTCCTAGGGAATGCATGACTTGAGTCGGCCCAAACTGGGCACCAAAGGAAGTCCAAGAGTTCTGGTCTACCTATCCCAGCCTCCAGGAGAGTCGAGACAAAAAGGAAACACTCGAGCGCATGAATGACGTCCCAATGCCGGCAACTGATCTTGCGACTCGACCAGCGCCCCGAAATCTGAGACCAGGCTAGGTTGGGTTCAAAAACTCTGGGGTGTTGTTTTGTCCCTGCTTCATCCTCCCGCGTCTCTGTAACGGTAACGGGACAATCTCGCCCTTGTCCTCGCCCTTGCCGTCGCCCTTACCGTCGCCCTTTCTTCTCTTGTTCGACGCCATCACGGGCCCATCGCTCAATTTGCTTACAACCTGTTCACCGTTCGTCGGCATCTGAGGGCTCTTTCCCGTGTTTGTCTGGTCATGAGCACGTTGCATTCTACCGGACATCGGGCTTCAAGTCGCCTCCTGACCATCTAATTCTCCGATTCGCAGACGAATCGTCGTCACCAACGACCGCAATGTCGACAGCCTCTCGGAAATCAATGACTCCGAGTCGCCGTCTCAAAAGCAGTAGCAAGGATTTATGCAGAAGGGCAGTCTCGAGGACGGCCCGTCATCAGCAGATTATTGTCGAGCACGAGGAAGCGCGAAGCTTTGCCCTACGCACCGCCTATTTGCACTACCTCCTTCAGCCACGAGCGAAACGAAAGCAATATGTGCCCGCACCGAAACAGCCAGCCCGATCGCACACGAGTGTCGGCCAGCTTGTTCAGGAGTACATCTCTGGAAGCTCTTCGAGCCTAAAGCTGCCGAGCAATTTTGCTACCCAGCTCCTCGACCGTGTTGGCGGTGTTTTGAGGGGCAGCGAGACCCTACCGGGATTCAATGATGCTGCCGTGAAGAGAAGCTTCGCCGAAGCGTACACGGCCTTTTCCGATAAGAACTTTCATAAAACACTTAAAGAAAAGAAATTCGAGCCTCTGGTTCTCATTTTTTATTCATCTGCTACCAAAGCAGCCCAGAAAGGGAGGGCTCCCGACGACGATTCATGGAAGTTGCTCCCAGATCGCCACCTCGCCATGTTTGTGAGGCTGACAACAAGCCTCTTGCGCAGTCACGGCCATGAAAAAGACCGTGCAGAGTTAATATCGAGACTGAACTCCTTAGAGAACAAACTGTTGACAAATGATCAAAACTTGGTAGACGGTGGCCAGAGCGGAAAGGGAACTACCGTCGAAGTTGTTGTGCCGCTCAGTTACGACGTCAAGGACATGCCCATGGTTCAGGCCGTAGCGGGTATATTCGGCACGAGCTTGTCCGACATACAAGCAGAGATCGATGAAAACCGACAGGTCTGGACCGAGGAGGCTGCTTTGAGAGACCTCAAGGTGTATCAACACAGACTGAACTCGGACATGCCTGGTGCATTGAGGAGTCATGACTTTGACGTTGAAGAAGCCTTTCAAGAATGGAAGAAAACGGAAGCGCCACACCTATCTCAGATGATGCTCGACATCTTGACGGCCAAGCCGGAATTGGCAAAGACGTCAACAAGCACATTCGACAAATCACTACCCAGCAGACCAGGGTCCATGTACGCCGCGGACCAAGCATATACCGACCTCGGTCGGGCCATATCTGCCCAGGATGGTGGCTCATTCTCGCTTGACTTGGCTGCGAGTCTCTCAAATCTTTCCATGGATAGCACTGATGCGAGCAGTCTGCGTACTGTTGAGGAGACGATATATACATTCATCCCACCGGAGCCGAGAGAGTTTTACAAATACATTCTGCAGCATGCAGTGACGTATGATCAGCTGCACGCAGACCCAGCATTGGACTATCAACCCCTATCGAAGCAGTCGCTGGAATTCTTGACCGAGCTTTGCGTGCGATGGCGAGTCCCCCAGTTTTCGAGATTGATAGCGCTACTGGAAGTGGCGGCCCGGAAGTTCTTGGATCAGGAAATTGTTCCTGAGGAACTGGACACCATCTTCGACTTTGTCAAATCACCACTACCAGAAGTCAAAAAGGCACCTCACATGACTCTATATGCAACGCCGCTGAACGAGATCGAGTCCAGCAAATGGACCGTACACGACTTTGCGGTGTATCAACAGGCCTTCCACAGCCTGCACGACGCCTTGTTGAGGGAGCTGTATGATTTGATGGAGCAGTGTTATGATTCCAAGCCGCCTAATATCGCAGCTGTCATGTTTCTCCTCGAAAATCATATTGGTAGTGACACGACATTCACACCTCGACCCAACGCAGCAGCGGAATTCTCAGATCATCTCAGTCAGGGCTTATGCCAGAAGGCGGCCGATGTGTACCGTGATTACATGCAAAAGGAAATTCCAGCTCGCAAGGAAGACTGGGACTTTGTGCATGTGGTCAAGCTGGGCAAGTCGGTGACGAAGCTCTGCGAGCGTATCCGGAAACGATACAAGAATAACATGGAGATCATGCAAGTCAATCCCCTGTCGATTCTTGTACAGGAGATTTTTCCCAGCTTCGAGACGGACGCTGGGGCGATTATAGAGACGATTATGGCTAGTGCGAACGAATCTGGCCAAGTCGTTGCGATCCAAGACGGGTTTGAGTTATACAAGGAGTTGGTGGAGATCCGACGGATTCATCTAGAGTACCTTCCGCAAGTGCCCTTTGTGTTCAACATTGAGAATCTTCTCGTAGATTTTGTATGGCGCTGGATTCATTCTGCCGAGGCCAGGATGGTGGACTTTGTGGAGCAAGCCATCAAGCATGATCAGTTCCAGGTCCGGACCGATGATCCGGAGCGGATTCCCCTTGACTCTGAACGACATAGCGTGTCGGTCATCGATCTCTTCATGCTCTTCAACCAGACGGTCGATACGGTCTTCTCCTTGCAGTGGGATAATGACGAGCATCATGCTCGTTTCATGACGGCGCTTTCCCGAAGTATCGCAACCGGCGTCGGCCACTATTGTGACATTGTCGAGCAACGATTTGCCAAAGAAATGGACCGGTTCTCGGAAGAGGAGTTGGCTGCCCAGAGCAGATCAACCCAGGAGAAATGGATGCAGTATGCAAAAGATGCGTGGGCCAACAAGGAACGGGCTCAGCCGTTTCAATTTTACCCCGAGGTAAGCGAGCGTCGACAGCCGTGTTTATGGCGATGACTTGATGTCTGACCATGCTAATGAGACCTACGCAGTCATTCGTGAAGCTGAACAATGTTGAATATGCTATGCAAGAGCTGGATAAGCTGGAGAAGAGCATGAACTCAGACGCATGCGCCGCACTGCTTGAGCAGATTGATGGTCCTAAGAAGAAGATTCGCAAGCCAAGCAAGTACACCTTCACCATTAAAGTTGTGGAAGCAGAGGATCTTAAAGCTTGCGACGCAAGTGGGTATAGTGATCCCTATGTCGTATTTGGCGACGAGTATCAGAAGCGCTTGCACAAGACGCGCATCATCTTCAAGAACCTGAATCCTCGGTGGGACGAATCGTTTGATGTCACGGTCCAGGGGCCAGTTAATGTCATTGCCACTGTGTGGGACCACGACACGTTTGGTGACCACGACTACGTTGGGCGAACGTCGTTGAAGTTGGATCCGCTGCATTTCAGTGACTATCTTCCGCGGGAGTTCTGGCTGGATCTAGATTCGCAGGGGCGTCTCCTTATCCGAGTCAGCATGGAGGGAGAGCGCGACGATATCCAGTTTCATTTTGGCAAGGCTTTCCGACATCTCAAGCGAACTGAACGAGACATGGTGCGCAAGATCACAGACAAGGTGAGTCAGTTCTCGATCAGTACCCTACTAGTTCCAATTCCTTTTGTTTCTTCGCCCCCTTTGTTTCTTCTTGCCATGCGGTTCTATCAGTGTCTAAAAATCCCTCTTCTTCGCCCACTAACGCGTATCCTGCACAGCTCACGACGCAAATCGGCACGACCCTGTCTCAGGAGACATTACGTGGACTTTTGGGAACGGGAGGCATTGGCGCATCCATGACGAATCTATGGAAGAAGCGAGCATCGACAATGCCGTCGGTCACGGTGACGCAAATCGAAGATGCACTGACGAATCTCCTTGCCTACTTTGACGAGAATTTTGCCATTATGAAACAAACGCTGACAGAGGCGACCATGATTGCAGTCATGACTCGGCTCTGGAAAGAGGTTCTCATGACAATAGAAAATCTCCTGGTCCCTCCACTCTCTGATAAGCCTTCAACAAAGAAGTCGTTAATGAGGAAGGAGCTTGACGTAGTCTACCACTGGCTAGACATGCTGTTTTCATTCTTCAACGCCAAGGACGAGCACTCTGGCGAACAGCTGGGCGTCCCTGCGGAAGTACTGAAATCGCCAAAGTGGCACGAGCTCGCGTCGCTCAACTTCTTCTATTTTGAGGATTCCAACAACCTGATTCGAGAATCCGAGAGAATGGCTGCCGCGACGGCGCAACGGGCCCAGCAAGCCCTCCTGCAACAGCAATCACCTCAGCAGCATCGGCTTTCCGCTCCAGCGACCTTTGGCGCAACCTTTGGCGGCGCAGGCGCGTTTGCCAGCATGGGCACCATCCGCCGCGGCAAGAGCGTCATGATGAGTCGTAACCTGGGGACCATGCGGAAAGCAAAAGAGGCTAAGAGGCGAGAAGCTCAAGCTGATCCCAGCGACGACATGATTCTGCGGATCCTGAGGATGAGGCCCGAGGCGGCGCATTACTTGAAGGAGCGGCATCGGCAGCGCGAACGGCAGGCAGCTACGGCGGCGGCGGCGCTGATTGTGAAGAATAGTGTGCATCCGAGGCGGCATACCGGTGGAGGAGGCGTGGGAGCAGGCGGTGCGTTTGGGGGGTCACAGTTTGGGCGGAATAATCTACCCCGGAGGTAGACGAGTGGCGATGATTGTTTTTGGGGTCTACTTGGGGGAAACATTTTGGAATCTGGTTTGTCCTTTCAACATTTATTTTACGTTGGTCCTGTCTATATATATATCCCCTTTTTTGTTTTTTTCTCTTTTTTGCAAGCAATATAGCCGTCACTGGTGTAGTCGATATATCCTCCGAGGCGGCACGGAAGCGAGTCAGCTCTATTTTGCTAGGTAATAGTTCAGGTAGTCATTTTCTTCTTCTCATAATTGATGTCTCTAACGAGTAGACACATGATTCATTCACCTCGGGTGGGTTTTTTTATTTCCTTATGCTTCATAGTGACAGCGTTCTTGCATGAAAATCATGAAAGAAAGTCCTGTTGAGAAAAGCAGGTTCTCAAGTACATACCTAATGCAAGTGGCGGACCTCGTGCTGTTCACTTCGTGTGCAATATAGTATATACGGAAATAGCGATGGGACATCCAACAACCTAAGAAGCAATTTGGCGCAGTGGAAGCGCGCCGGGCTCATAACCCGGAGGTCGCACGATCGAAACGTGCAATTGCTATAATTTTTCATGCATGCCGACGCATTCTTTCGTTTGCGTCAGCTGACATCTTCATTTTCTTCCTTTTTGTACTTTCGCAGGAGAAAACACTTGTAAAGACTTGTTTGACTTGTTGGTCCATTCATTCAAACGATGGGAGAAGATAGCGATCATGCACCACTTTCTCCATGTTCTGTGTTGCCCCCACGGATACATACATATATGTAGCTCAGGACAGCAAGGTCCTCACCTCAGCTTTGCCCTTCAGGTGAGAACTTAGAAGGCGGCGAAATCGACAAACATCAGAGTCTCATCTCTCTGATCACACGACAACCTTTGCAAAACGTCAAGAACACGGAGACGAGAGCACCGCCGATTTCTCCGACCGAAACCCTTGCGCAGCCCCCCGCGCCATCGTACCTAATAGGCAATCGCGCAGCGTGGTACAGTGCCTAGATGCCGGACCGGCCGGAGGGGGCCTGCTGATTTGATTCCTATAATTCATGGCCATGATATGTACTCTCTCTGTACGACGGTGCAGTTGTAGCTCAGCTCCAATACCCAATAATTGTGACAGGAAAAAAAAAAAAAACCTAGAGAGCCTCTCCTTTGTTCCCAGCCAAAAAGAACCCTCCACCTCGAGACTTGCGTCCCTTTCAAGACCCTTTTCCCTCCCAACATGGTGCGCCTGGCGCTCGCGCTGGTGCTCCTCACGCAGTGGTCGAGCGGCATCCTCGCCGCAGCATGGACGCATCATGAGGTCGAAGCACACATCTCGTCGTATCTGGCGCACGCACACATCCACGGCTTCGACAACAGTAACAGCACCAGCAACTGCGCTCCCGTGCCGCGATCCGGATGTGCCACCGCGGTGAGAAGAAGTTCCCCAGCGCTGGTCCCTGGAGACCAAAATACATGAAGCAGATTCCCGTGCCAAGCGAAGAAGCGAAGCACGGGTATGTACATATATACATACTCCGTATACCCAGATTAGATCCGCTAACATGAGGGAGGAACTCAGTGCGGCTTTCTCGCGCATACCCGCCCCGGGCAGCTCGCGTGGCCTGGTAGCACGCTTTACGATCTCGAAGAGCAGCAGTATTGGTCGCAGCAGCAGAGCAGTACTCTTCCGGCGTGCCGCCTCGCGCCGGAGTCTGCGTCGGATGTATCCCTCGCGGTGCTGACGGCACGGGTGACGCGGTGTGCCTTTGCGGTCAAGGGCGGTGGCCACGCCTCATTTAAGGGGGCGTCCAACATCCAGGGCGGCTTGACGATTGATCTGCGCGCGTTGAATCAGACGGTCGTTGCGGCGGATCGTAGGGAGGTTTCCGTTGGGGCTGGGAATGTGTGGGTGCGTGTCTATGAGGCGCTGAAGCCGATGGGTTTGGGGGTTATTGGTGGGAGGGTATCTGCGATTGGGGTTGGGGGGTTGACTCTCGGAGGAGGCATGTCGTTCTTTTCTAACCGGTTTGGATGGGCTTGCGATAATGTCAACTCTTACGAGGTATGTGTCTTCTCCTGCTCCCTTTTCCGTCCCTCTAAACACTTACATTAGTTGCTTGCCGCCATTCATGTCAAATCCATTGTGTGTAATGTGTATTAACCGTTACCCAATTCTTCTTTGGACCGAATGACTAGATTGTCTTAGCAGACGGATCTATCCGCCAAGTCAGCTACCAGTCCAACTCCTCTGATCTATACTGGGCTCTGCGTGGCGGCGGCAACAACTTCGGCATCGTGACTCGGTTCGACCTGGCGACTTTTCCGCAGGGAGACCTATGGGCGGGAACGCAGACCTTCAATATCACGCGGGAGACCTCGACGGCTATCAATGAGGCGTTTGTGCAGTTTTCGGCGCAGTCTAATAGTGATCCATATGCGCAGGTCATCACTTCGTATGCGTACTCACAGGCTCTGGGGGTACATGTCATCTCCTCGGCCTTGCAGTATGGGCTGCCGACGCCGAATCCGCCCATTTTGCGCAACTTTACGTCGATTCCTGGGGCCTTGGCTAATACACTCCGCGTGACGGATCTGCCGGGCTTGACGAATGAGTTTAACGCTTTTAATCCCAATGGGTTTCGGTGCGTTCTCTTTCCGTCTTATACTTTTTATTCCATTATCTGGAATTTCACTCTGTCTCTGACAACAGCTCATCAATTCTCTCCAGACAATCGTCCTGGACCCTCACGGTGCGCAACACCGCGGCGCTCATGACCGAGCTTGTCTCCATCTACCAGGATGAAGTGGACAAGGTGGCCGACACAAAGGGCCTCGTGGCTTCCGTCGCCTTCCAGCCCCTCAGCACCGAAATGACGCAGCACTTTGCCAAGAACGGTGGCAATGTCCTGGGACTGGCTGGCCAAGGACCGCTGACCTGTAAGCGGCCTTCCTCCTACTTCATTTCTTCATCTTGTTCACCTTTCCTTTTGTGTCATTCATCCCATCGTTGATTCGTGTCGGCTGACACTTCCCAGTGCTCAACGTCCTCATGTCATGGTCCAATGCCGCAGACGACGCCCGCATCCTGCCCTGCGTCGAGAGCATGATAGACCGCTTCCGAGCGGCCGCGCAGAAGATGGGCCTGGACCATCCGTTCTTGTACCAGAACTATGCGTCGCAGAAGCAGCATGTCTTTGAGGGCTATGGGAGGGCCAATTTGGAGAGGTTGAGGGCCGTGTCGCACAAGTACGATCCTGAGGGGGTGTGGCAGAAGCTGCAGCCGGGTTACTTCAAGCTCTGGTGACGGACGTTTGCACATGTCCATGAGCCTGAACCTGATGGAGGGCCGAGATACGTTGAGTTTGTTTCGGCTGATACTTGATGTCCTTACTTCGTAGTCACCTCGCAGGAAAAAAGAGCAATTCAGGGGACCGCGCCAATTAACAATGAAAGCCTCCTATGTATGTACCTAATGTACAAAGTTTTAGCTCAGGCACCGGCGTTGCTTCCATTCAACGTCCCGACCCACCAGCCACAACCCCTGCGCACGTACCATACCCAGCCACACTCCTGAACCGTGAACGTCGCGCGTCCTAAACCCGTGTTCATTTACCGCGACACCATCCAATATCACCACCTCCCATCAAACATCACGTCGCGAACCCGTCCAGCCTCAACCGTCAAACCCATCTTCGAAATGGTACGAAATTTGCCAGTCCCCTTGTATGATTAGAAACTGAATGCTAATTGCTTTCTTTTATGCCCCACCAGATTGACAAAGTGATCGGCCTAGCCATGCTCCTGGCCGCGTCTTTTGTATTCCTCTACTACAGTATCTGGACTCTCATCATGGTATTCTGCGCCTTTTTCCGAACACATCCACATTCCTTCCAAGAAAAAAGAAACCTCCCCCCATCAGCGAAGCCTCAAACGAGAAAACTATGTCCAGCTAACAACAATCCCAGCCCTTCGTCGACCACGACCACCCGTTCCAAAACTTCTTTCTCCCCCGCCAATGGGCCATTCGCATCCCCGTTATCCTTGTGCTCCTGGCATCCGCCGTCGTGGGCTCCTTTCTCGGCATGGTCATGGTGCGGAGTAATCGGAAAAAGGCGGCCAAGGCCAAGGCTCTTGCGGCCAAGAAGAAGAGTTAGCTTTCTTCTTTTGAAAAAGGGAGATACAGGGGAAGACGTGGGCAAAGGAAAAAGGCCGTGAGAGTAAAAACAATTGTCTTTTGGGTTACCACTGGATCGGAACGTGCCGTGTATGACTACGGTGCAGTGCGGATAACAGAGATCTGTAAAGTCGAGAAGATGGTCCGGTGCCGTCCTTTCCAGGGAGGCTCTCCTTTCTTTTCTCCTCTGAAAGGACGCGGACCGCGCCGGATCATGGCCAAGGTCGCTCTGAGGGATATGCTGGAGTTGGCAACGTTCCGTGGAACGAACAGTGCGGCGTTACGGGGCCGTGCATCGTTTCTTCTCGTGTGAACGATTAGGACACAATGAATCCGGTTTACATCAATGCATGAATTGGAACATGTATATTTCTGAAGCACCCGGTTGTTATAGATCATAATATAACTTACCACCACTTGTGTGCAAGCTTGTTGAGAATTGAGTCACGCTCGGTGCTGGGAGCCGCATCACGTCGCACATATTTTCACCATCCTACTTCTTGGGAAGCCTAGCTTTTTTCCCAAATGTTACAAACTCGCCTTTGCCCTATGTTGCTCAACAAACCGTTATAACGTAGTAACATAGGACATTCTCGGATACATACGGAGTACTTCAGGAGCACAATGGGTACGGACTGGGGGTCACGTGCTTCTTCGCACACAAACTTTGTCGGTTTTCTTTCCTCTTCAGCTACCTTTCTGAATCTCTGTTAACGCAGCCGCCACGCCAGCTCGTTACATACCTACACACAGAAAGTCTGATCTTTCGAAACCCTACCAACACTGATCAGTGATTCATTGCATTCGTTCGGATCATGATCCGTCAGCGTGACCCAAGAGAAGCAATTTCGTCTTCCGGTCAGTGCAAGCGTGCATAGGTACTGCCAATCACGGGAGATAGCATCATTTTTTGATCTCTTCGACACATCTCTGAAGGGCAAGTCGAAGCTCAAGCCGGAATATGTCCTTGGCCTAGCTAGCCAACCTCGAAGACGGAGGGTTTTGCTGTCTATTATCACAACCAATGATAGGACTTCACCGTCACTTTTTAGCAAAATCTTCATGACCTCACCAGCCAGGCTTTCGACAATGAAAGGGCTTTACTGCCATGCCTGTTGAAGACTCGCCAGTTGTGGAACTTCCCACTCGTGAGTCGTGAGACAATGGGGGTACTGGTGGATTCTTGGTGCCTTTAAAACTACATACCTACCGCATTTCGCCTGCTTGAGACGCAGGTCCGGCATCTCTGGCATCGCTTCTGCCATCCCTCACTGAAAGAATCGCCACTTTGCCTGAAACAGCTGGCGAAAATGCAAAACGTGACGAGATCGCGTCAAAATCACAGACATTGCCATCAGTGCCAAACGCATGGCAAGCCGGGCGCTAAGCAAGATTCCGGTTCAAAAGCTGAATGGCGGCAGGGACGTTGACTATGAACCTGCCTTTGATGCCATACGAACGGCAACTCGGTGCTGCACGTTGTTGAAACCTCTGCATTAGCTCAAACTGCAATATTCATTGAGCCACAAAAAACAAAGGGCTCGAGATGTATGGAATGCCCTCCGAGGATGCTGGATCGATACTATCTCGGTCTTCCTGACTGGCTCAATCCATGATGCAGGAAAGAATTTTGCATGGGCCAAATCCAGTCTTCTTGCGCGATTGGTGGCGAATAATTGGCAGAACTGTTTGCGGAAAACCCAAAGTACAAGTTCACAATCTGATGACGCCGTATCATATATCAGCCAGTCGGGAGGTTCTAGATATGTTATCAATCCAGCATTCCCGGAGGGTATTCCGTACACCTCGAGCCTCTTGTAGTTGTGGCTTGAGATACCGTGCAGTTTGAAACAATGCATATACACGCATCATAGCCTTATCGTCGATTTGCAAGATGTCGTTTCAAGCCTTCCTAGCTGAAGCCGTGGTCGCACTTTGGCATGAACCGAAATCGTGCGAGCGATTTGCCAGGCATTCGACATTGGTGGCATTCTTCCGTGGGTTGAATGATCGCCTTGGTCAGCCTTTTCACACCGACGAATCGCCCAATCGAAGAGTGGTATATTGAAAACCGGGGAGAGTGAGCTATTCAGACCCGACAACAGCTTTGTGATCTTTTGAAGCAAAAAAATGATCCATGTGTAAGCAAAGGTTTACGAAAAACCATCTCTTATCTCCTGAGGCGGCTGATCTTCCAACACTTGACGAAGATTTCAGCCAAGGTCCTCTTAGCGAGGACTCCCTTGGCGAAGGAAACAGTTTCCGATCTCATCGATGTAAGCTCGTTTGATGCCTCTGCCAAAAGCTCGACTGACGGACGAAGACTCTACGGACCTTCACGACGATGATCCTCAACAAGAGTTCGATGACAAAGACTGCTGGTTTACATGCAACCGAACATTATGAGGAGGATAGGATTCTGCCCGAGTGATTCACTTCTATGAGCTTGCAACTGACTCATAATGGGCACGGCAACTATAGGTCAGCTTCCATTGAATCGATCGTCCATCGTAGCCACCCCGTTGCACACACGCACATCCTGTTTGATCTTTCGGATTTAGGTGTAATCTCATAAATACAAGGTCAAAACCTCGAGCTACAATAGTTCACTATCCAAGGTTGAGTAACACACGTTCTTTAGCCAGCATATCCAATTGTGATCTTGTTGTAGATTTAATATAACAGTGATCCCAGAATGGTTCCGACTCCTCACACTCATTCGGCATTTGTCTGCTTGAATGAAGCATGGAATGAGGAACAGCCACATGTAGACCACACAACAATGCATGACCTCTCGTTGTTCACTAGGTAGTGAACACCTAATCACATTAAACCCCCGACTTGACACCACACAGAGCCCCTTATAAGTCCATCCCGATATTCACATGTACACAGGTAGATACCGACGATGATCAAAAGGGTATCGTTAATTTATCGACTCTCGTGCAGAGCCACCTCT
Source organism: Claviceps pazoutovae (assembly GCA_018360065.1). Taxonomy (NCBI): domain Eukaryota; kingdom Fungi; phylum Ascomycota; class Sordariomycetes; order Hypocreales; family Clavicipitaceae; genus Claviceps; species Claviceps pazoutovae. The sequence continues at coordinate 18,296 of SRPO01000001.1, forward strand.
TTATATTTCTTATCGCATGCATATCCCATCTCGGCATGATCTCCCCCCAAAAAATTCAATACTCCAGCAGCATGAGCTCCCTAGCCGAACCGAACCATAGGTGTGTATTGTGTGGCACACGAGTCCAACCGCAAAAAACTCCCGCCGCCAAAAATCCTGAACGACAAGACGGACGGATCAACATACATGTCGCATCTAACCCGCGCATCGCTATCGTGCCCATAAGCCGTAGCTGCTCCCCTTGGCCTCCCAAGTCCCCAGGCCAGGCCATCTCTACTCCCCGCCGCCCGGGGAACACGAAGCAAACCTCCTTTCCATGCCTCTCGTACAGACAGACCCCCCATCATCCATCTCCGCCACGCACTCGCAAGTCACACCCTCTGGTCCGCAAAATCAAGCACCTCACAATCATCTTCAAAAAACCCATCTTCATCTCCCCCGTCGCCATGTCTCCCATTACCCCTCCTCCTCCTTGTCGTCACAACAATCTGCTCCGCATCTCCATACTGCATCACCCTCTCCATAGCAGACTGCGGCAACGCGATATGATCATCCGGCCCCACAAAGTCCTCCTCATGCGCTGCTGCCGCGGACGACGACAACGACGATACACCAACGTCCAGTTTCACAGATGGGATGGGCTGGCCGAATGCCCATGCACAATCCGATACTGGTGATGCGGTTTCCCCCTCCCTTTCCCTTTCCCCCTCGCCCTCCCCCTCCAAGGAAGATCCATCCTCCGCGCCTGGAAACTTCTTCTTCTTCGTCGTCGTCGTCGTCTTCATTCTCTTCTTCTTCTTCTCCATCGCTGTCATAGTCGGCAAAGACGCATCATCCACCACCGCCACCACCACCACTTCCTGGTCCCTACCTCGCACCACAACACTCGCCGAACCCCCTCCCCCATATTTCCACAAACTAACCCTCCGATCCGTATGAAAAGGCTGATACGGCGCACTAGATTCTATCTCAGCCTGCGGGATCGTAGCTCCTAATACGTAATGCACGCCCCCTCCTGGACCTTCACCTGGCCGACGCAACGTCAATGTATTCTCAGCCTCCATATCCGCATCCGATAACTCTAGATATTCATCCGCAGCACCTAGCTCCATGATCTGGCGAATCATGGGTGCGACCGCATCGTCGGGTAGGAGCGGGACCCTGAAGTCTTTGTACGCGTTTGCTCTGGAGATCTTTTTTCTGGGCACGGATGTAGATGAGGTTGAGACGCGGGTGCTGCAGGGGAAGACGCGCAGGGTGCCGTCCCCGAGGGAGAAGAGCGATTGGGCTTTCCGCTCGCGTGACCAGGAGACGCAGCCCACGGAGGGGACGATGATGCTTGGGGGGAGCGAGACGCGGTTCTCGCCCGTGTGGCGGAGTTGGCTGAGAGCTGTGCCCGTTTTGCCTAGGGAATGGCTGATGCTCGCGGCGATGACGCGGCCGCCTTGCGCGGCGGAACCTCGGAGCGTTGTGCCGGAAGAGGGGGAGAGTGATATTGTATTGTTGTTGTTGTTGTTGTTGTTGTTGTTGTTGTTGTTGTTGTTGTTGTTGTTGTTGGTGTTGTTGTTGTTGTTGTTGGTGTTGTTGGTGTTGTTGTTATTGTTGTTATTGTTGTTGTTGTTGGCACTGCCCCGGCGGGATCGTGCAACAAACGGCTTGGCGGCCTGGTATGCTGCTCCGAGAGCACCCGACGCAATGGATACGGCAGAGGTGGGCTGTTCTGCAGCGTCTACATTGGTAGTAGATGCTTTTGCAACTTTACGGCGGCGAGGAGGTGGCCACATGAAGGAACTGTAGGGCATGTCAAGCAGGTGGATGGTGCCCCTTTCTGTGACCATGGCTAAGCGATCCCCATGCGGTTCGGACCAAGCGACCTCGACGATTCTGGCGACGGTCATTCTGGAAAACTGGGCAATCTGTCTGACCTGAGGGCCAATGGTTTCGTACTGCGCCAAGGTGGTCTGCAGGGGTGACGAGCTGGTGTGTTGAAGACGAAGGAGATCCCAGACGGTCTGCACGTCGCCCTTGGAGCTTGCCGTGAAGAGGGCCAGAGAGGATGGCGAGAAGGAGACGAAGCTGCATCCAAGGGGCGTGGAAAATGTCGCCAGAGGATGAATCGTGGTGGACAGAGGCAACGCTTCCACGTCGATGACGGACACAAGCCCAACAGGGTCCCTGGGTGCACCCGAGGCGAAGGATCCGGTCGTTCCGTGAGTAGGCGGGAATTGTGAGGAAGAATCACCACTAGGGTTCCGGGAAGAAGCGGAGGTCCAATGACTAGGTGGTGATCTAGCCTGTTGCTGTTGCTGCTGATGAATTGGAGAGGTGAGCGACCCCTGACTCCAGTACGAATTCCAAGCCTGCAAGCCCTGCTGTCCAACCCACTTCATGCCAGATATCAGTTCCTGTGTCGTCTCCCGCATTAGTTTGTTTACCATGCTATCGGATATGGGCAGATCTACTGCTACTGAAGGGGTCGGAAGATGAGGCGGTGCCATGGAAGAGACTCCAGGTGCTCGTCCTTGCGTGGGCACCGAAACATGTGCTCGCAAAGCTGCTTGTGACGATGGATTTGGAGGACAATAAGCGATCCACCGTCCGTTCAATGCGACAATGGGCATCGGAGGAGTTGACCGATGATGAGAAGATACACGAGCAGAGGATGAGGGTGTGCTGATCTTATCAGTCTCTTCCGCAACCTCGGCTCGGTAGCTTTGCTGCAGGGTTGTCCACACTTTCCCAACGCAGGCGAACATGTGCGCATTCTGCGGTTCGACAAGCTGTCTATATATCCAGCACTCTCCTGTCAACCCGGAACAGACGGCGACGGTTCCGGCGTCCGCCTTCACACTCAAGGCTCCGCTGGGGCTGGGAGGTTGGAATAGGGGACTTAACAAAGAAACCTCTGTGTTGATGGGCATTTTAGGTGCCTGTAGCAGCACATCGACTAGCTTATTGGTCTTGAGCGAGTAAATCTCCACAGACGTCTGGTAGGACTGAATGGGCGGCGCGGCTCGAGTTGAGTAGGGTTCCGTATGGGCATAACTCGGCCGAGAACTCGCGCTACTGTCTGGACGCAGTGCGCCTGGTGATGCAGCGTCGTGCGGATCGCCGCCGCTCGCATCGGTTGATGGCGAGGGTAAAACAGGCCCATGCACTACCACGGCTACGAGGGGAAAGCTGGGAACGTTGTCTGAGCTTTGAATGTTCATAGTCCAGGGAAGGACCTTTGCGTAATGTACGCCGCCACGCAAGCCTTTCAGACTGCTGACCAATTTAATCCCCCTGCTGCTCACGGCGTAGACCTGCAGTCCACCCTGATATCCAGCCAAGATCACCTTCTCGGCCTTGGCTGAAGGCCCATTGTCGGAAGGGAGCCTGTCGAACCCGAAAAAGTATCCTTGATCGCCGACCTTCATACCAGACTGCGGAGTCGTGGCTACGTCGATATCATGAACATCGTAAAAATGCCGCTGAGGCTGGTGAGGCAGGGGCGGATGATGGAGGTTCGCTGCCTGCTGGAAAGCAGTCGAGTGTGGATTTAGAGAGCTTCGTCGACGTACGCCACCGGTATCCATCGACGGTGTGCCAGTCATGCGATGTTGCGTTTCAGACTGGAAACTCAAAGGCCGTCGACTGCCAGCTGGCGGCGAACCAGACGTCGGCGACGGGCTTATAAAGGAGCGCCGTGCAGCCCAGGCATTATGCATCCTGGCCGCATCCTCATAAGATGAGGGTTGCGTCGGCGGTGACTCGCTTGTAAGATGAACGAGATTGCTCGGAGACCCAGCCATGACTGTCTTGGCCCACTCGGTGGTCAAACTAGGGGCAGTATTTGGAGAGACCGAGGTTGCAGATAATGCGTCAAACAGTGGTACTCCAGCACCGCCGTGTCCATTGTCGACAGGCGAGGATCTGATTCCCGGCGTGTCGACAGGAGAAGAGGAGGCTTCGGAAGGCGTCTCGCTCTTGTTGGAGGTGGCACGGCTGCCGTCGACATCGTCGTTGCTGTCACTGTGCATGAGGACAGACAGGGATCACGGTCAGTCATCCCAATGTGTTCGGTGGACGGGTCACGAGGGAACGAGGTTCTGTGACGGCTGGGAAGACAAGATCTCACGAGAGCTGGGCAGCAGCCTGCTGCTTGTTCATCAAGGCTGATATCCCTTCATCTTTTCTCGCACGCTTCTTCTTCTTCACTATAGCCAGCCTCTTGGTCAGCCAGCGTTTGCCCTCGCGACAAGCGACCTCGACTCAAACACACCAGGAACACCGAGGGGCCGGTTGAGTGAAGGGGGCGCCTACTGTGCATTCAGCCGGTGTTGGGCCCAAGGTTCGAAGCAGTTTCCCGCTTCGTAGGGCGGTGCAGAACTACAGTAAGAGAGATGGAAACGAAAGAGACGTCCAACAAGAACCGATAATCGAGCCAGGCACGGCACAAGATTCCAATGCCCAGAGGAATCCCAAAGTCGGAGCTTCCAAACACTCAAGTCGCGTCGAGAAGTGCCTCGGGTGTCACGATAAGATAAGAGTGCGCGGCGGGGCACGGAGGGGTTGTTGTTATCGGCAGTGCCAACGCCTGATGAGCAAACGAAGGAGTCGTTCCTCGAAGAAAGAATGAGGAAAAGAAACGCTATTATGTATTAAGAAGTCGCGCAGCAGAAACGAATGTCCAGTGTTTTCGTTGTCGTGTCGTCGATACAAAATTCGCAGTGTGATGGGCGCCAGTGAGAAGTGAGTTTGATGACGAGAGAGAGAGATGGCATCTTGGACCGTTCGGAGGACCGGAGAGAGAGTCACTGTCACTCCGACCCCGCCGCCGATGCCAAGAATCATTTTGCGGAGAATGAGGGAGTTCAAAGGTACATATGTATGTATACATACATACGACTACAAGTACTCTACCTGGATGTACGGCTTGCGTCACCGACTCACCGCCCGTCCTGCTCCCAACTCGGACGCGTCCTCTCTCTCGATTCGCTTTGCCAGCAACCCCCAAAGCTGCGCCATTCGGCTGCGGACTAACTTGGCAGCCTGCAGCCTGCAGAGGCCAAGCTGGAGCTTGGACGGCCACTTGACGAACGATACGTGATCTGGGGATTCGGATTCTGGATCAGGACAACGCCCTAAGCCCGAGGAAGCCTCTGCAAGGGGCTGACATGGGGAGACAAAGGGGTTGGGACATGTGGGCGATTACATCACTGAGTTGCCTGCCTCTGACAATGATGAGATTTTGTACCTTGTACAACAGAAGCTGGACACGCGTACCGTTTTGAAGTTGCTGTTTGACTCTTGAATACTTGATGAGCACCTTTTGCGTGCCTTTTGAGTGCTTTTCGAGCGCAGTGACCTACTCTATTCACAAGAGCAAACTCAGCAAAGCAAACTCCTAAAACCCTCCTCGTCGCTACCGCTTGGCTCCCCGCAGAGAGGCGAATGGACCCAGATTCCGGAAGCAATCTCACCGTTGTTGTCAGAATGACGCGTGACATTGGAAGGCTTTCATCGCATTCCGCACCGCTGACGCACGGAATGGCCATCCGCAATCGGCACACTTGTCTATCGTCCACGCCGTCATGACTCTGTGCTGCTGGAGCCTGGCAGCTGCCGCCCGTGTCTTGCTGTAGCCTGTTAGTCTTCACGCCTGCTAGCACGTGAGGCTCTTTGGTTAGTCGCGCGCTTCTCCATGTCTTGAAGGCATGCAACCACTATCGGTTCAAGCCTCCAGGGCTTATTTATGTTGTTCATTACAGAGGGCCAGGCCAGACGCCACGGGGCCACGGCCACATGATGGTTCGTCCGGTGGGGAAGACAACAGGTCAGGTGAGCGTTGCTGGCTTGCTGACTTGGCTGTTCTCGAGGAACCTGGGCATGACAAGTTACAACCCGAGGCAGCGACATACCGACCGCAAATTCGACGATCAAAGAATGTCTTCGCAGGACAAGCATCCGACCAGTGACGCCTGGAGAGGTGTCTCTGACCCGGAGCTGTGACAGAGTGCCCCAGGTCGTCGGCAGGCCTATTCGTGCTAGAAAAAAAGGCCCCAAGCTCACGCCCCAATGCTGTTGGTTTGTGCGTTTGCTTGTGCGAAGCGTTGTTGAAGAGAAAAGGGTGTTCACTGTTGAGGGTGGTTCGAGGTGTAAATTGTAATACCTGTCCACCGCGTCCGAGGACCACGTCGTCGGCGCCCTCTCTCGCCGTCTCGCGAGTCACTGCCATCGGATTACCATCCATGCACATCACCGGCCACACCATCCGTCGCGGCTATTCACCGCATGCTGGGCGGCGTCGCGACGGATGCTGTGGCCGGTAATGTGTATGGGTGATAATCTGATGGCGATGAGACGGCGACGGAGGGCGCCGACGACGTGGTCCTCGGACGAGGTGGACAAGTATTACACCTCGAACCCTCAACAGTGAATAGTAAATACCCCCCTTTCTCCTCCACCAACGCTTCGCACAAACAAATACAAACAAATACACAAGCCAACAATATTGGGGCGCACGAATAGGCCTGCCAACGACCTGGGGCACTCTCTCACATCCCCGGGCCAGAGGCACCTCCGGGCGCCACCGGGGCAAGGAGGCGAAAGGCGAAATCCAGAATGGCGAAATACCTCAAGCCGTCGTCGTGGACATAGAAGCGCATGCACTGTGCAGTGGTTCATGATGCCATCTACGGCACGACCATGTACCTTCTGCTCAGAGTCTTTTCGCGCAGCCATGCATAATACCGCCAAGTGCCTAGCAGATGCGTCTACCGGTAGTCCCAAAGCATGATGAATGAATGGCCTAGGCCCATGTCAACCAATACCGACACATGTACCTCCTGCAGGATTGCACATCCAACCCAGGGGCCAGAGCGCCGTCTGATATTCAGCCCTCTTGGCTGTCACTTCCACGTCTCCGAGCAGCTTTCCCTCGAAACCTTGTTTTTGGCTCTGCCCCTATCTGATTTGATGGCCTAAAATCGGTCTGCGCTTCATACATGTTATGGTTGTTGTGACGCAACGAATGCGAACCATGTACCTGTGTAACAAAGTTATAGGTAGTTACATGGCTGATAGGTATACCACAGAGAAGAGTAGTTAAGCGAGGAGGCCGAAAGCACTCAAGCACTCGCTGCTCAAAGTGACGTAAAGATGTGACAAGTAATCAAGTTATCACTCTCGTGCGATGTGAGACCACGTGGGGAACAGAATCAGTGCAGTTACACGATCTTGTTGGAAAACCTCGCCGTTGTGACGTCACCGTAATTCAACCGAACCCCATTGGCGGCTCGGAGTGAAGCTGGTACTGGAGCCTTGGTTCCAAAATGAAGAATCTCACGGCATATTGAATATGTATATGTTGGTTTGCCTCAACACGCTGTCCTTTGGTCAGGACATGCTAAACACTGACATGACGTGTTGCACATCTTGGCAGAGCGTATTAAAGACACCACCTGCCTGAAATCCAGAAGCCTCTCGCCATCCTTCCTGATACTAAGAAGCAGAGATCATCTCCTCTTCCCTGGACTGGTTGATCACTGTGCAGCACAAGCCATTCCTACGTAGACGCTGTCTTCTTTGAAAAAAGAAACTGAATCGAAGTATATCTGTCTACCAATCTCCCTTTCCATTTCGCCTTATATCTCATCCCCGCCACGTATCGTCCTCATTGATAATCGCAGCAGTCAAACAAACAAAACAAAAGAAAAAGAAAAAGAAAAAGAAAAAGAACCCTGGCTCCATCAAACTAAACACCATCCTCTCCAAACTCTAGCTCCCTCGTATCATACATGTATACCTACATCTTGAGACATAGATTTGTTTCAAAACTAAATAGTAAACCCAGTACGCTGTGCCATAGTCCATTAAAAACGATACATCACCAATTACTTACTTCCTCACCCCCCGCGCGCTCACCTCCCCCCTCTCCCCAATATTAAGCACCTTCCTACAGTCCGGACAATACCACTTCGTCGTCCGCGCAGGAATATCCTCAAGCCCTACACATTCGAGATGGAACCATTCGCGCTCGCAATGCTGTATGTTGAACGGACAAAGCTCATGTAGTCAGTGAATGCACTCCTAACCCCCCCCCCCCCCCCCCCCACCTTTCTTCTTTCATGAAATCACGTATCCGAAACAGAAAAGAAGGACTGGGGGCCGCCAGAAACAACAACAAAAAAAGGGGGAAACGTACATCGAGATTATCGCACTGAATCATAGTGCCAAAGCTGACTCTATTACAGAGACAATAGCGCGGCTCCTCGGGGTCAATCGGCTGTCCCTCATCATCCACCTCCTCCATCTCCGACTCCAGTCCCTGCTGGCCTTTTTCCTTTTTCGTCGCCCGTGCTTTCTTCTTCGGCGCAGCTTTGCGCGTGCCTACAGCGCTGCTTCCGCCGCTGTTAGTGGTACTAACAACACCAGGGGCGGGGCGCTTGGCTCGTTTCGCGGGCTGCTTGAACTCGGGGGCTGGTGTGGCGCGCGCTGTGCTGGCGCGACGAGGCCGGTCGGCGGCGAGAGACGGGGGCTCTTGACTTGTTGCTTTGCCTCGCGAGCATGGTCGACGGAGCGTTGTAGTACTGCTGTCCGGAATGGGTACGACTGTAGAGCTTGGTGTTTGGCTGCGTGTGGGGGGTCGGATGGGTAATGTGTCGGGAGGTAATGACTGAAGTTGTAAGCGCTTGGCCATGTCTGAGCGAGTCTCGCGCTTGGGGCCGTCTCGGCTTGGGGCTGCCACCGGCGTGATGGACTTTTTCTTATCTGTGCGAGGCAGCGGCACGGGCGTTTCCGCCGGTGGCTTGATGGGTATGGTTGTGGTCATGGTTGTGGAGTTGGCGTTGTTATAGTGATTGCCACGGTTATTACTGTTATTATTGCTTTCAATGTCATTGTTATTGTCATTTTCGTTGTTTTCGTTGTCGTTATTTGTGGTGTTTGCAGTCGCGTTGGGGCTGCTGGCTGAACGCGGTGATGACAGTGGCGAAAGAGTAGAGTTCTGAATAGAACTAGGAATAGGACCCGGTGTTTGTGAATGCACAGGGACTGGTGCAGCAGCACTAAGCGACAGGAGGTCTTGCTGAAGCAAGTCCCTGACTGGGCCATTCGCGCCGCTTGAGCTCCCGGCTATGCTGCTGTGGGCAATGTTGCAATTGCTAGAGTCCGTCGCCGCCACACTATTCTGGCTCATGCCAGAAAGCAGCGGTGGAGGAACCGGAGTTTCCATCTTGCTGCGTTTTGGCTGTGGTTGTGACGTGGGTGCAGCCACCACCATCTCAGCAGACTCGGCTACCGTTGCACCATGATCAACACTCCCCAAGACTCTCTTTCTTTTGCCCTTGTGCCGAGGAGTGCTTCTTGACTTTCTCCTAGACAGACTGCTGCATTCTGAAGCAGCTTTTGAATCCTGGGTATCCTGGGTATCTCGGGTATCTCGGGTATCCTTGGTGTCCATGGTGTCATTGGTGTCCATGTTGTCATTGGTGTCCATGGTGTCATTGGTGTCCATGTTGTCCATGGTGTCATTGGTGTCCATGGTGTCATTGGTGTCCATGTTGTCCATGTTGTCATTGGTGTCATTGGTGTCATTGGTGTCATTGGTGTCATTGGTGCCTTTGGCATCTTTGGCAACTTTGGCAACTTCGGTATCTTCGGCATCTTTGGTATCCTTGGTGCCCTCGGTATCCCCGACATCATTGGTGCCATTGGTATCCTTGGTGTCCCTGACATCATTGGTGTCATTGATATCCTTGCTGTCACTGATATCCTTGCTGACATTGATATCCTCGGTCTCTCGTGATCCTCTCGAGGGGTCTGACTTGGCATTGCTCTCATCGTTTCCCATGAAGAGCTTAGCAGCGTGGGCCATCTGTAAAGCAGACTCTTCTGCCTCTTGCGCTGCCTCTTGCGCCGCCTGCTTCGCAAGGGCCTCCCTCTTGAGCTTTTTGGCTTCGTTGAGTTTCATGCCCCGATTACTAGTCGGGGTTTCCTCGCTCCCAATCGATTTGGCGTCAATTGCGCCCGCGGGCAGATGCTGAACCCCTGAAGCATTGTCCACGACCAGCGAGGGGATTTTAACGTCGAACTCCTTGCCCTCTTCTTCCGCCTTCTTTTTGGCCTCCCGATACTCGTCGGGCCCTCGGCCAAGTGCTTTTAGTTCCCTTGCCACCATGGTCTCGCTTGGTGTCCAGGTGGCATTCTTCTTCATGCGCTTTCGCAACTTGGCCAGCTCATAATCGGTAAGTTGCAGCCAGGGAGCATCTCCGCTTCCAATGACAGCATTTTCCGGAGGCGGATGCAGAAGTGCGGCAGCATTGGCGATTGCGGCAGCGCTTAGTGCCGCCGAGGTATGACTCGTGGGACGTGCCGAACCTTTATTCGACTTGGGTGTTTTGTTGGACACGATTCTAATCCGTGGAGTGGCCGGGATTCTTCGCGCGCCAGCACCGTATATGTCCGAGTCGTCATCCGTGCTTATATCGCTATCATCAGTGCCCGTGTCATATTCAATCTCATAAGGCGCCAGAACTTCGCCGGGGACGGTCACTTTTGGGATCCGATGTCGTCGAATCTTGTGTCCGTCTTCTCCTACGGGTATTTTTGCGCGGACCGCCTGTGGCGACTTGGACATGACGGGGCTTTTGGGTTCCTCGGTTGGGTAATTCTTCATCATGTCCTGCAGCTTTTCCTTCAAGACTTTTATCTTGTTGTAGTGCCGATCCACGTTCTCGGCCATCCTCACAGCCTCGTCGTGGGCATAGACTCTTGAGCTCATGGCTTGGTCAAGCTTGTCGGATATGTCGGCACGAAGACTGACGGAGGAGGGCCGGTCCTCCACAGCAAGATTCGGCAAATTACCCCAAGTCGTTGTCAGAGTATCTAGCTTGATCGATGCCTCGGCGTACCCCTTATCCAGTTTCCCAATTAGTGTGAGAGATCGGATTACGTCGGAAGGCAGGTATTCGGTGAAATCCAGAAAGTCGGAGACGGTGGTCTGAGCATCGGGATCGGCGCGAGGCACCAGGGTCTTGTTGACGATTTCAGAGGCCTTTTCTGCGGCTGCTCGGTTGATCGAGATGGTGTCTTTCGGCGATGTAACACCATCAGCCTCGTTGGCCACGCCTTGATCTGTGCCGGAGACGGCCATAGCGCGCTCGCCGGGCTATGGGCCCAAAAAGATCGAGCGAGTACGAGAAGCTCGTTGATGAGGTTGATGGGGAGGGATAGCGTAGAAGACACAGGAGGCCTGAGTGGGTGATGGACGGTTTCCGTGCCGTTCCTGGACGGCCATTTGTTCCTGTCCTTGTCCCGGACGGAGATGGTGCGTCACAATCCGCCGTGGGAGCCCTGGCGTGTCTTGAGTTGTGCTTGCGCCTGAAAGAGAGTTGCTGGGAATTCCAATGGCCCCAGGCCAACATCCACAGCGGCTACCCACAGCCTACAGGACACGCATCCTTATCGGCAAGCTTACGCCGTACACAGATCTATGTGTCATTGTATCATTTCAAATTTGTATGTATCTGCATGCACTTGTTACGTAAGCTAGCTCTATCGGGGCTCGGAGCATTTCTTCGTGTCACACTGCCTGACCAGCTAGCTCCACTTCTTGATGCTACAGCCAAAGTCCAGACGAGTTTCTGCAAATTGATGCCGATGACACAATTTCAAGCGGAGAACGCCAGGAAAAGAAAGCCAATACATACATCTCTTGTCCAACTCGAGTTACCAGTTTTTTATTTCCATCAAGCCAATAGAAGACGACGCCTTCCTGCCACTGATGCTCTCGTCGAAGTGTGTTGTCGTAACGTTGCCATCGCTGCCCACTGCTTTCACCCTCAAAAAAACCTGTTTTCCTGCTAACAGGAAAGTCTCAACGGCATCGCGACTTCGGTCCCTAGTAATCTAGCCGTGATGGATATTGTCGAGTGTGAGGGAAATCCCCGTTGGCACTCCGGGCGAGTAAGGTTGCCGGTACTCAAGACTTGAGAAGTGTCCTACGTCGAAGCAGACGGCTGTATCGAAGTCATCAGTGACGTCTAGTGATGCCTCGTTAGTTATACATATACGCTAGGACATTTTTACGGTCTTGAGTACCGGCAGCCCTACTCGCCCGAAGTGCCAACGAGAATTTCCCCTACACTGGGTAAGATCTATCACGGCTGGGTCAAGGGCCGAAGTCGTCGTGATGCCGTTGCACATCCAAGTAGCGTTTCCTCCGTTCCTTGGCTGTCTATTCGAATCTTTTCCCCAAGGCGAGAAACAGTCTTCGCACAAGTAAAAACAACCGCGCGCTCGGTTTGTCCCACGAGCCACGGGTATTGCCAGCGCAGGAAGATTGAAACCACCCAATGTCTCGTGCCAATGTCTCGTGCCAATGTCTCGTGCAGTGCAAGTGCCGTGCGATTCGAAGAAAAGCGCTTGAGCCTCTAATTCGCCACCAGCATCAATCGCAAGACAAGTCCATAGAAGGGGGTCGCCGTCGGGTTTCGCCCTGGGCGTCTCGGCGACGGACTTGTTACGATCCGACTAGGTTACACGCATTGATCGACGATATTTCCAATCTAGCGACAAGACCGACTTTGACTTCCCTCCTAGCCACGTTTCTCTGCGCCATTGTCCCCCTTCTCGACAAAGGCATGAAATGGGCATTCGTGGACCGTCCACAAGGCAATTATGTGACAATGCCACATTGGGCGTCGCCAGTCGAGCTGCCACCCTCGCACCTCAGGCCATGCTGGCCGGCCCATGAACGGGAGCTGGCCGAGCCGAGCTTAGGGTCCTCGCACTAATTACATACTCTGCAAACGGAAATCTGTACAGGCATCCACAGAAAATCCCTAATGCAGCTTTCCGCTCAGGTTGCTCATTCAGGCTAGTGCCCAATCGGCCTACCGGGGCAAATGACTACCTACGTATCTCTGATCATGCCATCACCCGTGTTCGTATGTATGTAGTTATGTACATAATTTATAGCCAAGTCGTCCGTACGTATAGAAATAGCATTGCTCTAGCCTCCGCAAACAGCGTGAAACGCCGCAAACATTGTAATTCCTTCTTGTGGGGAAGGATCACCTCTTGGTGTCAGGACTCGGCTTTTCTACATACCATGAAGATTGGGCGCACTGCTTTGAAAATTGGAATTACCGGATAGTTCTCAACTGACAAGAAGGCTACCTAAAGGAAGCATATACAGGTGAATTCGACTACTCCAACTTCCGAAATCTTCCCTCTCGAGTCCTCTCTCTCCGCAGAATAAAACAATGTCCACGAGTCTCAACACAGCCCAGATATACCAACTTCGCAAAACAAAGACTCCAATTTCCAAATACGTCCCATTCTCTGCTTTCATGGCATTCTCCAGCAATCTTTCCCTCCTTTTCCTCCTGGACCCACCACTATGATATCTTGGGCCTTGGCCCTTTGGCCCCTTTGGTTTTCTCCAGGTTATGAACCTTCAGTCTTGTCCATGCTTTCCCTTTCGCTTTTCTCCATACCCAGGATTCATATCCAGAAATTTTGAGAGAATCCAGCTTCTCACTCGCCCCCCACGAATCCAAGCCCAACTCCCGTGAGAATCACAGAAGCAACCCACACAGACGCATACGCCGCCGCACCAGCCGCCTCAACCCCATGCATCCGATAAGAGCATCCAAAAAAAGTGCCCACTCCCGTCAAAAGTGCCGCCCCGATCGTACGGCGAATCACCACCTTCGTCTTCGCCGTGTATCCCCAGAAATTCCACTCCACAGTCTGTCCGAGCGAAGCATTCACAGGATCAAATTCCTCAATCTTGGCATCTTCCTTGGCTTTCCCCGTTGTCGCAAACGGCGCAAAAATGAACTTGCTAGCCGCGAGGCCAAAGACCAACGTCACGGGGAGAACATCCGTGTACGAAGCCGAGTACGCGGGCTCAAGAGTCGGGAGACCACGAAAGTAGAGCACCAGAATTCGAGGTAGCAAGAAGCGCAACGACAGGACAAGCGTAACGGTGTAGATACCCGTAGATAAAAGACTCGTAAGGATCTGCATGGGCATATCGAGCATCTCGCGGTTGGAGTTTCGTAGAGCGGAGCCATCGGCCCTAGAGAGCGGGAGAACCAAGTAGAATGGAACAGCGATGGAGAGCACGTCGATTACGAGTGCGAGAATGGCGCTGGTGGAACTCAGGCCGTAAAATGCCGATAGCAAAAAGATCTATGCGCGTTAGACGGAGAATCTGCCGGCCAGGGAAATATTGCAAAAAAGTGTGCCTTACCACAGGCCCATGGGCCAGGACATTCATCGAAGCAGCTTCGAGGCAATCCAATTTTCCATACCATGCCAGAGCCAACTCAGCACTGTATAGCACACAAGCCCAACATATTAGCTTATTACTCCTTTCCCCAACAACGGCACCAACAGAGGGCGCAATCGGAAAAATACTCACAGACGCCAGCTCGTCAGAACAGCCACCTCCTGCCACGATCCCCAACCACGCGTTAGCGATTGCAACTCCCCCCGCGACACCTGCGACATGACCACGCTCCCCAGCCCAGACAACGCAAAGCTCAGCGCCGCCGTCAAGGGGAACTGCGCAACGCAAGGAAGCTTCCTCCCTGTACTGCTAGTAGCTCCTTGCGCAACCTCATCCATCTTCTCGGTCACCGACAACGAAGTCTGTGGGGTTTTGGCAAGTGTTTGTTCGTGCGTGTCGCTCGTGATGGTCGCGTCGGACCTTGTGCTCCGCTTCGTGGGCGCCATGATGTAATTGTCGCAGGGGCGTGCGTGATAGCAAAGAGCCCGTATCGCGTGCGCTCTAATCTCAATATCGGTATTGTCTTTCTGTCGGTTGTTCCCTTGTTTTTCGCCTGTCGTTGTTGCTACGACCTGACGTCCCTTTTCGTAGCCGTGCGCGTTGAAAGTTAAAAATCTGGATCGGTAGATTCGAAGCTCGGTAGACCGGCGTGGTTCTACTATGATGATAGTCGACGATGGGATGCGACGAATAGATAACGGCGATGATGATGACGATGATGATGATGGGTTTTGGGTTGGCTCATCAAGTTAACGAAACAAGAAACAAGGCAAAATCATGTCCAAAGCTGGAAGCGACCCGACCCGGCCTGCATTCTCCATTTCAGCACACGTAGGGGCGCACGCAGGTGACGTTTGTTGCTGGGGAAACGATAGCGCACCGACCGCCCCCGTAGCGCCCCTAGAGGGCTCGCCCCGGCCCGCTACTGTACCTAACTGGCTGCTCAATGCTCACTAAAACTGTGGGCGACTTCACTGCAAAAACTCACTCTGGTCAAAATTCAAATGACAAAACCCCCGTCACGTCCCCACCCCCATGCAAGGTCCGCAACTTACAAGGGATGGCCTTGTTGCAGAAACACTCTTTGATTTTTTCCTTTCTTTTCGTCTTTTTAACCGCTGCCAGGTTCGCTTTCGCTTCGCCAGAACCCCAGCTGCATCAGACCTTCCCTCTGTACTCCGTACATATGAACGACTTTTTTGATCTCGTCTGGTGTAGGTACTTTGAGGTCTTCACGTCGGTTTTCACGCCTGCACCGAGACCATTACGACAAATGTGTGCGAAACAGACCACTGCTTCGAGCCATCATGTCTCCAGCCAGAACAGCAATTGGAATATCACTGTTCGATCTTTGGTCCAAAGAGCCATGACAGCACAATCAGCCGTCACCGAGCAAGCAAACGCATGCAGGTAACGTTGTGATTTAAGAAAAAAAAAGTCGCTTTATTTGGTATCTCATCAGGTGTGCGCTCGACACTTGAGCAAATCCTCACTTCAACCTCATGGAGCTGCAATCTCGTCTGTCAAGCCAAAACAAGCCAAAATGACCGTCTGAAAAGTGAACAGAAGGGCCCTCCACTCCTCGGTGCTCGAAAGTGCTAGCGGAGCTGAACCACCTTATACAAAGAGTTTGAGTATATCATGAGATATATACAAGCCATTGCCCCCAGTCCCTGGCAATTCAACCCTGCTCCCATGGTAGCCTAGGCTGGCTCTCGAAACGATATTCCAAACGACACGCTGGTGGAAGGAAAGCTCATTCCTCCATGCGACCGAAAACCCCATCGTCGTCTTCATCACTTCGGGCTCGAGTTTGCCGATCGAGGTCATCGTCGCTATCCTCCATCTTTACATCATGGCTACCACGTGGCACCTCGCCTCTTGTGAAGCTCTCTGGTTGATGTCGAGGAAAACTGTTAAAAAAAAAACTTGAGCTCGAAAACGAAGTGGCCTGATCGAGGTAGTGGGCTGGCAAGGGAGGCACAGGCGGTGCGTTCGACTCGACCACAGTGCCAACGGAGCCGGTATTGCTGTTAAAACTGCAACTGAGAAGCTCGACGGCGGCTGCAAGACTACGATCATCCTCGCCGGTTCGATTGGCGCCAGAAGAGGGTGGTCGACGCTCATGGCTGGGCTGACGAAAGTGTCCAAAGCCATAGTTGTTGGGCATGCTTCCGGATACGGCCGATTGACGGTTTCTGGAAAAATTGGCCTGGTGTCCCTTTCGATATACCTGTTCATCGCCACTCGGCTCTTCCATAATCGGGGGAGGAGTGGTGTCCGCCGAGCTCTGATGGCCAGCATATTCGTGGTCGCCAGACGCTGCGGGTGATGGAGAGTCCTGTTCGATACTAAAGTCCTTGGACTCAGAAGATACTGCCGTGCTCTCCTTGCCGTTCATAGCGACGAGGACAGAAGCGGCTTCAAGGAGTTGTACTTGCTGATGCTTGGAAATGAGCAACTTGGATGTCAACGACCACTCAGGCGTATGCTCCCATCTAGTTGCACGGTGTTAGACTGACATTCTCCCTCCGAAAACGAAATAGAAAACAAGCCAATCACGACATGCGAGAGGGCGAGAGTAGCCGGAATCGGAAGCTCGAGGCTCGATGTCCTTGACCGGCTACACGATATGGTATTGCGCAAGCAGGCCATCGACGAGACTTACAAATGCTTGACCAAGCAACTGCCGTGCTTGTAACTTTTGCCACACTCACTGCAGCGGACTTCAATACGGTTCGTCTTCTTGCCATCCTTCGACAGCGACTGCCCATCGCTGGCTCGCCGAGAGCGGACAAGGTGCAACCTAGCTATTTCATCAGCCGACGCGTCGTTACCGTCGTCAATGGCGCTCTCTCTATATTCTCGTTTCGGATCGGCAACCGCTCTGTGCGTGGGCAAGCTGGCAGGAAAAGGCGGCGGACTGCCTATGCCGGATGTGCTGGCGGCGAGAGCGTTTCTGGACATGGCATGTCGCCGACTGTTGTTGGAAATGGGGATGGCACCAGTCTGATCGCCGTTATTCACCATCGCGGTCAAGGCAGCGACATTGGGACCGGGCGTCGTGACGGACTTGCGTCGAGTGATGCGGTGGTTGTTGTTGAGGGAAGACGAGAGGAGGGAGTGTGAGTTGTTTCGAGAATGGGAATGTCGGCCGGGTATTGTAGAAGTCGAGGGGCTCGAGAGGGGCGGGCGTTGAAGCGGCAATGGCCTAGAAGATTGTTGTTGCGTGTCCTGAACAAGAATGGAAATTGAGAAAAAAAAAGATAGATTCACATAGTCAGCACAACTGACACCCGCGAGAGCACAAGTCAAGTCTGCAAGGGACCCTCAAATACTGTTTCGTCGGTGTGTCATACTTTTGAGGAGGCCATTGCCAGCGAGCGGCTTGGGATGCTCGGAGGTGCGGAACGACGGACGCCGGATCGTCACAAGACAGAGCGAGAGAGAAGGCGGGGAAAGACTTGTGCGGACTACTCTCGGAAGTGAAGTTTATCTGGTATACCGAGACTCTGGTGATTTTGCAAATATTGGAGTTGTAGAGTTGTTGCAGGGAACAATAATTTCCAGTGAACGCAGAAGTCTACGGGAAATAATATTTTGGATGGGTCGTGGGGAGGGGAGGGGGCGTGTTGTCTCGAGGCGGGCAGGTGAGGCACTGAATAGGGGGGGTGTTGTTATAAGTGTGTACTCTGGGCTTGGAAGTTGGTGAACTTGGAGTAGGTGCATATGTACCATGTACGATAGGCAGAACCAGTAAGGGCTTCTTGGGCTAGGTCTAAGGTAAATCGATGGCGCCTTAGGTCTTGCGATTATCGGAAGTGGAGAGTCAGCTCAAGCTTCAGTTGGCCCGCCGTTGTTGGGGCGGGCTGAGTGCTGGAAAAGCTCCTACTCCGTACCTAGTTTTTATCAACGGCCTCGCAGTCGAGATTGACGTCCGACTTCGCCGCTAGGGGTCATATTGGACGCGAGGCGAAGTACCATGAGCAAGATTACCTACCTACATCTTCTCAGGGACCTGGGTGATGTTCTTGTCCGTCTAGGCAGACCGTTGCGCGGATTGGACGCCGAGTGCGGCGGGGACTGCCTATTGAAACACACACACAGCCACCTGTGTTGGACGGAGCAAATGTCCCAAGGGCTTCTTCAACGCTCATGGGTCCCGCGACGTCGGGCTTCCAGCGGTTTCCAACCGCCAGAGCTGGCGACGTTAAGTTGCGACGGTGGGGGTAGATTCGGCCCAGCGCGGATATGTAGCAGCAGCGAATGAGAAGTCGCGGGGCGTCGAGCTACAGTACCTTCTCATATCCCCTCTCTACGGAGTACCTAAGGTCGATCATCACTGATCAGGTCGACAGCGGGGGAAATGTTTTTTTTTAAAAGGCGTACGACAGCTCAGTGGCCTAGGTAGTTGCAGTGCAGTCTTGCCTACGTATGTATAATTACAGCAAGTTCCAAGGAGGCTGGGCTTACGCCCCAATCGTGCACAGTCCAACGTGTTTCCAACGGTTTTCCAATGGATTCAACGGCGGGCGGCAGACTACAATGTGGCCCTTAAAACGAAGTGCCTGATTGAGACCCTTGCGGTGTATTTTCCAGGGCAAAAAAAAGGGGGGGCTGCGGACAGCATGGCGCGCCATGGGTTAAAAAGATTGGTACAGAGTCACTCGGGCCTGCGGAAACCAAATGCACCCGAATCGACACGATAGCTACTGCGTATGTTCGGGATGACACCGATGGGAGCTTTGGCAGGATTGGGAAGAAGGAGTCGGGGGTGTCGGACTTGGCGACGTGTTGCTGAGGGCGCTTTTGGCGAAGCTGGGAGATGCTCTATGAAGGAGACCAGCGAACGGAACTGCCGGTGAGCGATGACAGGACGAGTAGGTAGGAAGGTTAACTCTGCTTCATGGCCCTGACATCTAGCTTTGTTTCGGCAAAGCAAGCACGTACGCACAGCATGTTTGTTATCCCACTCCTAGTTGACACGTGGGCGCCGTGCAGAAAACAAGTGTCTTCTTCCTTTTTGCTCACTTTTTGGGGTTGCCCCTTGGGCTCTTAGGTATCCGACCCCCTTTCCCGCGAGAACACACCCGTGCCCGTGCCCGTGCCGTGTGCGTACACATTACCTATGTGGCGAGCGCATGTACGTACCTACATAGCTATGTATGTATGTATTGGTTTTCCTGTGGAGCTCGGATAAGCATCAGTGCAGACAACTCTGTCGTAGACTCGTACGCGGCTTTTCAGTTACTTTGTCATAATCATATGGTTGTAACTAAATACGTACAATACTCCGTAGACAAGGGGGGTAAGTAAGCTTGTCAGGCGTGAGATGCGCACTCTGTAATATGTTAGGTAGGTAGTCCGGCAGTGGGCAGTGACCTGTCTGCATTCGGAAGTCTGGCGGCTACGGCTAGGTTCCTCTTTATTTTTGGTTTGGCTTGACTTGTGATCACACTGACTGTGCTTGCGACGTCACATAAAGCCGAAGGCATCTTGTGGTTCTGTGTTCTGGCTCGAGCTACAGTCTACATGGTCGGAATGGTCGAGATCGGAGAAGGTCGCAATGGTCGAGCCAACTGTGCCTACGTGCCCAGCGCATGGCAAGTACTCTGCGCTGATTGAATGTATATCAGCGTCCTCGACCTGATCGGGGCGCCAGATCCAGGCTCCAACGCCGATGCACCGAACTGCGGCATCGAAACAGGTACATACATACAAAGAAAAGGACATGTGTTTCGCTTATCGTGATTCGGAAGGGGGATGAGCCCGTACAAAGTGAACATACAGAGAAAGAGACAAAGATAGGAGACTGAGGCGCAGATAGCGACATGAAGTATGTACATGTACAAAGGGACAGAAACGGACGATGCTCCGTCCACACACCGCATTCATTCATTTTTTCTTTTTCCTTTTCTCCAACGTCAGTCGTCAGACAAGGGAAGGAAGCCAGAATAAAGAACCTTAATTGAATCACCCTGCAGATGCTTCTGCTCAACTGAATTGATATTGCTCAAGCGAGCTTCGTCAATCAAAGGGGATGTGAGAGGAAGACAAGTTTGCCGTCGCTTCCATGTATCTAAATATGTACCTCAATGGCTTCTGAGGGGTTTGCGGGGGTACAGTACCCGGTACTTAGGTAGAACTTAACAAGCAGTACCACCCGTGCAGTGCAACACGTTAAAAGCATGCGTGTATATGTACATGCGCGTTGGCCGCCAGAAGGAGGCAAAAACAGACAGGTCACGATTCACAAAGGCGCGCAAAGTCGCAAAGTCAGAGAAGCGGTGCGACAGGGCTATTCTATCGGGAGCAACCAGAAGAAAAAATGAAGTCCTGCCAGGTCTGGCCAGGAACGTTGTATCAGCTCGAAGCACAACATTTGCTGTCCTCCTTCTCGACGGCCAGCAGACTCCCGCATTTCAGCGCCAAGCAATAAAATGTTTTTCTTGTTCAACGTTACACACAAACTTTTTTTTTTCGGCGGTACTAACATGAACAAAATTGACAAATGGCAGAGCGGCATAAAGGGGAAGTGGTCAGATGACCTGGCACGCCATGCGGGTGCGAGAAATGGAGGCATCCAAGTTCAACAATGTCCCGGTAGGGCAAAGCCAGGTCGGAGTGTAGGTAGGTACGGATGTATCATGAGGTAAAGACTCAAGGGTAGGGGTGTAAACAAATCGCAGCACTACGAGGCAGATGTGTATAGGATTACTCGCATGAACAGAATCAAGTTCTTTGTCACAAATTTGTCGGCCGGGACGGCTTGGCTTACAAGTTACGACCTTTGAGCAAAATATACATACTCACAACGAGGGGTCGAACGACGACTACAACTGTAATTCTTGGTCATAAAAGGAAAAATACCCCCAAGCCTTCAGCCTTCAGGACCCCGACGCGGAACAAACCATTATGTAGGTAACTTGAGCCGGCGTTGCGGCTAGGAGCGGGCGGACCCTTCCAATCAATCCCCGGTTCCTGAAGTCCTGGGCTTCATTACTGACAAGGCGAAAGACGCAGCATTTTCAAAATGTAAGGCAAGCCGACCCGGTGGTGGCAAGGGTTCTCTTGAAGAGCATCTTGAAACATGCATGGTACATATGTATGTATGTAGGTCATTTTCTTCACTGAATCTATAATAAGAACGCGGGCCTTGTCCGTTCTTTGCACTGCCGGTGCCTCATGAACAAGCAGAGCAAACAGACCCTTGTTTCCATCTTTGTAATTTCTGCCTTTGTAATGCTTCTTTTGTTCTTTCGCTTGTTGTTCCTCGTCGTTCAGTCTTTCATTCTTCCACCTTCTGCTTGGCAATCTTATTCCATTGTGACTTGCCAGCCACACATGCTCGTATGTATCAATCCAGAATCCATCTCAATGCCAAAACTTTTTTCGACCACAAGTGGGGCCCGCCAGAATAGGTACTACAAGGTACGGAGAAGAGACAAACATGTTGCATTCCGGCAGCGGGCCACATGATGATATCGGGGAATAAGCATGATGAAACTGTAATGGGTCCTTTGTGCGTGTATGTATTTCTTTTTATTCACTCCCAAGAACTTAGCTTTGTTCGGTCTGAGCGATTGGCTGCTGTGGATGCCATTTCACATTACTGGCATGCGCATCTCTGTGATGTACCTTCATCTTCATGCTACACATTCCAATCCATGGAAACGTGCTCCCATCATGGCCTCCATCAAGATGGCATGTGCCAAAATCGTCATCTCACTAGGTATGTATATAATAGCCCAGCTACCTATGCTCCAAGCATGGTTTCCCTCCGTAGCAGCTGCGTCGTCTTTCGCTAATTAGCAGGTACATACCATGCATATGTATATTTACATAGGTACCTTGTGCTACGTGCGGATTTCAAAACACATGCGGGGATGGGTGTATCTATCAATCCCTATCAAGTGGCTGGGGTCTGGTGCTCATCCACTTCGGGAATGGTGCTTCTGTCAAGGACTCAAGACTCAAAAGGCAAACTCCCACTCGAACTCCTTTATATGTAATTACGAGACCGGGGGGGGGGGGGGGGGGGGGGGGGGCGGCGAGGCTACTGCCAGGATGAGACACCTGCAAGCACGTACAAGGCTTGTAGCTTCTTCTTCCTTCCGATTTTCCGCACGGGTGTGTCAACTTTTTTTTCTCTTATCTTTCTCTTATCTAAATGTACTCGATCCGATCTCGCTGCTGTCCAAGTCTGATTGATGTCTTTGTGACTCAGGACTTATTTAGGGACAGGTTTTCCCGACAATATGGACGGACCATAGCAAACCGTATGAGTGACTTTTCTTCCCGTCAGTGGTCACGACTCACGAGACAAGTTCTGCCTGATCTTACCAATCTGCCCTTGTAATCCTTGGAACGACAAAAACCGTTGCCACGTTCAATATCGCGCTCACGTGCACGGGGATGTGATTGTCATCTGACGTCCCACCTGCCTGTGCACCGCCGCCATAATCGACTACTGCATATAATCACAGAGTACTTTTACACACACCCTTGTCGTCGTCTTTGGACTGTTTGTTGCTTTGACGCAGACAAAAATTACGCTGGCCGAGGCAAAACGCGCGCAGCAAGCCGGCCACGTTACTGGGGAGCTGATAGAAATATAGAAATACCGACGAGATTTGCCGAAGGACTGTGCGCAAAGGGGCCAGACGATTAATCACACCAGGGTGATTGCTGACGTGCTCACGAGTCGTACGCGAAGGTACCTACGTGATGACCTGACCACTAAGCGAAAGCAATTTAAAGCTGGTGGCTTCACGTAGTCAAATTGCCCTCTACACGATGCGTCTGTGCTTGTCGACTGGCATCTCGACCACGCGTCTTCGCTCGTCGCCAGTGGCCACCCAATTGTTTAGCCTCGGCATCAACATGTCACCGCCCTGCCATCATGACCAAATATCCTGGCCACAGAGACTGTTCCTCCTCGTATCCGAGAGTGCCGATGCTGGATTTCCCAACTCTAGCTCTGTGCCTGTGTGACGCGGCCTAGTCGTCAACTCAGGTCCCAATACAGATGCTGCAGCATACCCAGAAAAAAAAAAAGGCGCTTCGGCTATGACGAAAGAAAACCCAAGCCTTGATCATGCGCACGACTTGTCAGACGCAGCGAGACCCACGACTACATACGATCGAGTTGAGATATGTCCCAACTCAAGCTCGACTTCGTATGGAGTGCGTCGCCGCAATATTGGTGTTTCCAGTGCGTTGCTCACTTGTCTAGTACCTAACCCTCGTACAAGCTCCAAATGTGTCCTCCCAATCCCCTCATTTTCCTACCTCCACGCTATGAGACAGCAATGAGCATGACACACGCTCACTTCTTTACCTATTTTCTTTTTTGATGAGGGGCGTCAATGAAGATATGTATGTATGTACAAGGTATGTACCTGTGTACTAGGTGATAATCACAGACAAGGGTTCCAGAATGTAGCGGTTCCCAGGAAAATCCGTCAGCAGGGGGCCCCCGGCCTTAGCAGGATAAAGGCCAATCAAAGGCCAGACTTAAAACCCCACACCAGCCCTCGATCTCGATCCCTTTTTCCCGTAAAGTCGGAAAGGGCAAAGATGGCGGGAACACAATTCCCATGTAGGACTGAACATTTCGCCTTTTCTTTTGGCAAAAACGTGTTGGAATTTTTTGTAACTTCAAAGTAGGTGGGAATGTTGTGAAGATGTCTAGGCATCACAACTGGTCACATCGAGCCAATATAACCAGGTCATCCCAAAAAAAACGCAATATGTACCTAGGTATACAGCACCGATACGTCGTCACGCTGCACGCATCGCATTGCGCAAGAAAGGCTCGCGAAAATTCCCATGTCGTACATAATTATTATTCGATTACTCTAGATAGGTGTGAGCCTAATGTCGTACATAAATGCGCTTTCTCATCTTTCTTAGGTACTTAGCTGGCTCGCCGCCATGTGGAGTAGAAATTGGTACTTCCACCCGGCGACAAAAGGCGGTGCCACATGCGTGAGACGACAAAGTGAACTTGTTTTTGGTCTGTAGCACCGTCGCCGTCGTCGGCCGCCGGTCAGTGGACAGGGGTGACCGGACTCACGGGATCATGAACTTGGTGTCCATTGTCAAGGACTTTGGACCCTTATGTATGTTTGTATTATTCGTTGGAGTGCCCTGTTTTATCAGCGCCTGACTGATTGGATGTAATGGAGATGCGTGGTGTTGCGATCGATGCATGTGGCGTAGATTACGAAGTCTCTGTGTCATCGCGAGGGACACGCGGAGTCCTTATCGTTTTCTCTGCTGTATGTAGGTATGAGAGCTGGTGGCTGCAGCCTGGCGCGATTTATTCACGCTCTGCATTTTATTGCGAAGGACGTTGGAAGAGTCATTGCGTTCATGTGGCCGCCTGTACAGCAACAAATTGCTTGAATTCGATGCAAAAGACGTGTGCCCGTACAGGGTATGCGGTGCTGGATGGCGATGTAAAACACCATGAACCGCGCAGTCCTGTGATCGAGCATGCTATGTATGTACAAGAAGATCGTCTGGCAGCGTGCTGGACAAATTGCCTATATCTTGAGCGCGCCGGAAGACACCATGCCCGCGCAACACAGCTCACTTACATATGCGATCTTATCTTTCTATGACGATGAAACATCCCACGAGTGACGAGACGCTCAATTTGAACAGGAATGCCCACGCGCCGATGCAGATCTGATGTATGCAGCCGGTGAATCATTCGACGGTTTCCACAGTGCCATCTGCAGATACATGTGCATCATGTTCCGCGCTGTATACATATAGCGTGTCGAATATATCGCGCCAGCACCAAGTAAGAGCAACGCCTAACATACCACCACTGGACCCGACTTTGTTCTTGTTCACGCTGTTAAACTGTAAACGCGTTTCGCCCTTTCGGTCTTCTTTTCCGTTCAAGTACCTTCTTCACCCACATCACGGAGTCTTTTCCACTTCTCATCTCCCCCGCGACACCATACAACCAAAAGAACCACCGCCTGCGCACCGTTCCGCCCAAGCAACTCCCGCTCAACCATGACCAGTGATCAAGACGTTTTCCGAAAAGTTGGCCGCGGAGGCGCAGGGAATTACTACTCCGTAACGAAGCAGGACGCGCTTGCGGCAGAAAAGGTATACGCGCGTTACTATCCTGATGCCAAGAATAAAGATTAAGAATAAAAACCCCTCTTCCCTAAGTGTGTACCTAATACATGACGAAAGTAAATTCCCAAGCAAACACGTACATGCACAGAGTTCATATCATCACGGCGTCTGCAATACAACCCTCCAATGCTTCCCAACGAACCATACATGGTACATATATGAACCGGCCTGCTAACAACCCACGCAAAGGATCTCGAGCGCCAAGATGACCAGGCCCGCCTCGTCGCCGCTCACTCCCTAGATACCACCAGTCTTCACGCTGGTCGCGGCGGAGCAGGCAACTTTGTCGACGTAGCGCAGGTACCCGCCGCACAGGAGGAGGAGCGCATCTTGGCACAGGAGGTATCCCAAGCCGTCTCAACTTCGAATAATCATACGAATCAGATGGGTGGGCGTGGCGGCGCAGGGAATTGGGCAGGCGAGCAGCAGGAGGAAGGAGCTGGATTGCAAAGTACGGAGGAGGAGCTGGAGAGGAGGGTTGCGGAGGCGGTGGGGAGGGGCTTGAAGATACCGGAAAGGGTGCATCATGGACGGGAGAAGGATGTGAAGCCGTGATGCGAGGAGCGGTAGGATGGATGGCGTTGGAGGACCTGTTGCTGGACAACGGTCATGCAATGGGAGGTACGGAGTAGGGATGCTATGTATTTGAAGGGAGCAAGAAGAGGCGCCGGGCGGCGCAATTTTCACTTTTAGATTCGTTTAGGGGGTGCTTGATTGCAGAAACATCCGTGTTTGGCCCCCAAGCAGCTGGCCTATGCTTCTGGATAATTAATTGTATGTACCAAAGAAAGACGCGAAGGCATTGTACGGAGTAGAGACACTGATGATAAGATGTAGGGCGCTGCGCCAGTGCGCGGGTATTTCCCGGGAGATCTTAATGAGCACCTCATCAATTGCCTAATCACCGCCCCAATTTGAATAGCCAAACCGGCCCGAGACAGCTTCTTTTCAGCGCTCCATTTTCCATGAAAAGTACTGTAATTCGCCATACGTTGTATGATCCAAACTTGAGCCTCATCTTTGATCCCTCATCCCTTCCAGCACGCGCTCAACACCTCATGGATGATGGACGACGATAGAGGTACAAAGCGAGATGTGGTCAGCTACAACATGATTGGCTGCGCTAGAGTCGCATCATACCTATTTAGGCAACTTGGGGTGGTGATCAGGCAGTTGCTGAGGTGCTCATTAAGGTCTCCCGTATTTCCCTGTTCAATCGGAGCGGGAAAACTCACCACCCGCTCCGCATCATCCAATCCCAAAATATCCAAACTTCTCGTAATCGTCCTCCATCTCATCCAACCACCACCCCAAGCCACGCCCACCGCACCGCGCTGCACCGCACGAACTCCAAATGTCCTCAATACTCGCCCTCGGAGCCGGCGCAGCAGTCGCTGCCTTTCTCGTACGTCGCCTCCTCCAGGCATACCCTCTATCGACTCTTCTCCACACGCTCGAGCCATTCCCTCCTCCAGCCAGAGAAGGACTCCACGTTCAAAAAAACCACTCACGACCGAGATCCCAAAAGTTGCTAACTTCATATCTCGCAGGGCCGAGCCGGTCTCGTCGCATGGCGCCGGTCTAGAGGCGGCGCAGGCAGCCTGGGCAAGGCGTTCTACAAGGGTGGTTTTGAGCCCAAGATGACGAAGAAGGAGGCTTCGCTGATTTTGTCGCTGAGGTACATCTCCGTTCTGCTCGCTAAAATCATCGCCAGGGCTGTGTGTGTGTGTGAACTTACTAATGAGGGGTTTTTGTTTTGTAGCGAGCGAACCCTGACGAAGGACAAGGTGCGCAAGGCGCATCGAACAATCATGTTGATGAACCATCCCGATCGGGGTGGTAGCCCTTACCTGGCGACGAAGGTGAATGAGGCGAAGGAGCTGTTAGACAAGCAAGTCAACTGAGAGGTTTCGTGACACCGACGACCCGATATTGTACTAGGAGGACGACAACAAGGCGAAGATTTGGCGGACGTTGGTTGGTGTACCATGAACGAAACGATGTATCGAGGTACCGATGAACCGATGAACTGCAGAAACCAAAGTTGCGTCCTACTTTTACTCTCTGTTCATATATAGCAAACGGGAAATATTCAGAGACACACTTCTGGTTCTTCGCGAAGCGGAATCAGGATCTCTTGTATACTACGATTCACATAGCGATGGCGTTGTAGGACTGTATTATAAGGTTCCTTTGAGACACATGATAACTGGCGGAGGTGTGTCAGAGCAGTGAGACGGGATGGCGTACGACATATGCCGCACTTTTATATTTTCAGGCACTGGTGTTATTTATGGTCAAGGGCCCATAGGCAAATCTCTTCTCAAAATAACAGCACTACTTTAGATGGTTCGGTCTTTCGGTTTCCCTGCGATTTTCAGCGTGTCGCCGATTATTATTCGATCAAAGGTAGCTAAGAAGTGCCATAATATAACGAGATGGTGTATCACATACGCCGCGTACTATCCTAGACACACACACAATGTATCTCGAGCTAAAGGCCCTAGCGAAATGTCTCCTCAAAATAGCTAATACTTCTTTGGACATTAAGACTTCCCTACCACGGGTCGTCCGACTGGGGTTCAGTACTGCGGAGAAGTTCTTCTTGTCCAGCAAGCTGAGCGCTACGACTAGTCTCCCCGACCGGCATCGGCCCCTCGACTCCCATCGTGATCATTGCCCGCAGCGTATACATGGCGTCGTTGCCCGCATTATGCAGAAAGGCATACGGAATGCGCAGGTCCGACAGAATGCGTCGCAAATTCCGCGCTTGCGTGTCTGCTGCCCAGGCCTGGTAGAGGGTTTGCGTGTCCACGATGTCGACGGATGAGATGGCCTGGACGACATCGTAGCCGGCATTGGACAGGTAGCGCAAGTCGCCCTGGAGGTCCTGGCCGACGAGCATGACTTCTATTTCGCGGTCACGAGTGTGAGAGTCCAGGATGGAGCTCAGGGTATCGATGAGGTCCCATTCTTCGGGGAATGTGCTCTCCCTGCGGATCAGAGTTAGCTAGCCTGAAGGTTTACCATGTGACAGATGTACATTGCGATGGATGTTCATTACGATTGATGTTCTCAACATAGGGACAGCATGAGGAAGGGGGGGGGGGTCAGTCTACCTACCCAAATTGGAACATGTCAGGGCATCCTCGGACATATTTATGGTTCCTGTGAGAAGCGTATTCGCGAACGACAAGATGATGAGCTTTGATGCAGTCCCACCACCGGAACCCGCCAGGCCCTGGCTCGCAGCCATATAGATCCCTCGTGTCCAGGACCGCGATTCCAATCTCAGTCATAGACCGGGGCTCATCCTCCAAGAATTCAATATCAATGCTGACGAAGACAACGGGCTTCGATGGCGTCGCATCACTCAAATGTCGTTGTTGTTCTTGATCTCTCCTCATACCCGCTGATGTGATGCCCAGACGCGCCTGTACATCCCGGAGATTCGCCTCCATAGCCCTCTTCTTCACCTCTGCCCGCTCGGCGATTTGCTTAGCCCGCTGAGCTGCATCACGACTCTCATGGCTCGCGACCAAGGCTCTGGACCTCTCCCAGTTGGCCAGCCACGCTCTCTTATGCTTCTTATCCGCGGTGCGCCACGAAGTCGCTTCCTCGTGGAGGACCTGCTGCTTGTCGGCGAGCACCTCAGGCTTGGCCAGCGAATTACCCACATACCGAGCCTGCGGTGTGCCGGGCTGCCCAAAGTGCAGGCTGAAAAAGGCCTCGTTGCTCCGCGGGATGCACAGTTCTGTGCCGAGACGCGCGTTTATGTCCTGCAGGAAACGGACGAACTGGACTGTGGGGACAAGAATGCATGACTGCAGCGCATCGCCGGGGAAGTGAAGTTCGAAACTATTCATCCCCCCAAAATGAAGACGAAACCACATGGCATGGTCAAAAAATATGCTTCTCTCGCTTGCCTATGGGGATGAGGGGGACAATTCGGCACAGCTCATTCATAAACTTACAAGCGCCATGTGTTGCTCTTGCGGATGCGGTCGAAGAACGGTTGGGCCTTTTGACATTTTTTGTCAGAAAAATCTCCGACGAAAAATTTGGAGGGGGGAAGGGGAGAGCCTGCTTTTC
The DNA here is from genome assembly GCA_018360065.1 of Claviceps pazoutovae. NCBI lineage: Eukaryota > Fungi > Ascomycota > Sordariomycetes > Hypocreales > Clavicipitaceae > Claviceps > Claviceps pazoutovae. The sequence continues at coordinate 47,835 of SRPO01000001.1, forward strand.
ATGCGCAAGTACGTACTAGTGGTCTATTTTTTTTTCCAATAAATTGCGCGGGATACTTTTCGATTCTTTTCCAAGGACACATTGCGACGCCGGGGTCGAGTGAGTCGCCTGCACGGAGCGACACGTCGTCCCATGCCTCGGTATCTGCAGGTACCGTCACCGCCGATGCACATGCAAGGCTGGGGACCGTCTCTCCACAGGGAGGTTTTCCGCACGTGAGATGCTGTTCCTGCCAGTCAGATGGACGGGAGGTCTCGCGAAGGCTGACCTCGCGCTCCATGGCCGAAGTTTTCTTGGAGGGATCGAAGGTGATGGTCTTGCCCAGTACCTCTTGAAGGGTGTCCAGTTGGGCTTGTAACTGCTGGTCGGCCATGGGCGCTGCGTGAGAAGTGAACTGTTCCGTCGCAATCTCACCGAACGGTTGATGTATTTCAGGGTTTGGGAGAGAACGTAAAGGAACGTAAATCAATTGAATCAAGCCTTTTTATAAAGAAGAAGCTTCAATCGCTTGGTGCCAGTGATGATGTGGACCGGGAACCTATTGGGCGCGGGTTTGCTACTGTACATAAATTCACGGAACGTTGTTTTCAGACAACTGCCGCGCAACTGATGCCCCCCGGTCGGCAGTCCCAGCGCGCGCCTTGTGCGCCACCAACTTCTTGCGCGCCTGCCGACAACGCATTGTCTATGTCGTTCTCATTCTCATACTTTGCATCATGGCCTATCGTTACGGTATATGCTTTCTTGTCAAACCTTTTTAAAATTGCTCCTACTTCAATTTGTATCATGCGATTGACTTGTATCACCTGTACGATGTTGCAATCTCGGAAGTACCTAATGCTGCCTCCTTATCTCGATGTAATGAACTGGTAGATACTACAGTCAGCCAACCAGCCCGTCACCTCGTCTACATGTAACGTAGCTTCAATGAAAGAAGACGAAAACAAAAGAAGGGGTCGGGAGAATGAGAAGGATGTGGACAAAGCTCACCTCTTGTGCTTCATCATGAGTCACGTTTGACACCTCGGACTGCGTGTTATCAATCAGGCCCAGCCTCGACCACCGCAACTTGAACCAGAAGTCTCGTCTGTCACCGCCGAGAGCCCCGGATAAGAGACCCTTTTTCAAGTCTCGGATGAATGCATTATACATTTCCGGCTCCTCCATGCCAAGCAGTTCTTCTCTCATCACACCGAGGCATTCCATGGCCCGGTCGTACTTGCTGTCACCAAAGCTATCTGTAATGAAAGACCGCACAACAGCGCCCAGCTGCTTGGATGCATCCTCGATTTCAGTCACGTTGCAAGCAGCGGCAATCATGTGCTTGAAGTCTGGCACCGGATTGTCTTCTGACACCTTGCCTTTGTCCTCACCACTGTTGCCTAGCAATGCATCGACGTCTAAGCCAGATAGTGGTTTGACGGTCTCACGATTCCGTCTTCCCTTGGCCTTCGGTGGCACTGTACAAAGAATGAGTACCTAGTTCTTGGGAGATATTCGAAGTAAACTGATAACAGGATAAAATGATACGCACCTTTCTTCACTTCAGCCACATTGATCAAAGTGTCTATTTTTGACCTTACTTTCTGAAGGAGATCCTCTGGTGGTGAAGCGTACTTTAACAAGGCCGCAGGAGTTTCAGGAACGGGCCTTTCGGGATAAGTCGCCCGCGTTCTCACAGCATTGTTCACGCGATGAATAGTTGGATTGTACGTCTCATCGATCGGTGCATACTCCTCCGTCGGTTCCCTAGTCCAGAATTAGAGAAAAAAAGAAAAAGGATGCTCATTTGAATTATTCGTGCGATCATACCCATTATCGTCAAGCTGATACGTCGAGAGATCCATCGAGTCTACATAGGCTGACATAGCTTCGCTGAGCTCGTCTGATGGTAGGAGCCGGTGTTTGGTCAAGGTCTCCCCGGTCACGGTCATGACTTTGTCCAATGGGGGAAATTTATATGCTCGTACGTCTTCCGCAAAGGGAAGGGGAACATCATATAAGCATTCGAAATTGGGCTCAATATGCGGCATCAACAAGACCAGCAACGGGTCTTTTCCATCTTTGGTCACGATTCGAGCAACGGCATACGACTCGAGCTCGAGTAAGGCCCAAATCAGCGAAGACAGCGCCACCTCGGATTTGACATCGTTCCTTCGGGCATACGTCACGCAGACTTCTCCCATGTTCAGGAAATGTTCGTACTAGCAACATACGTCAACATCGTCGGCTCTCATGTTGCGGAGCCACATGTCGCTCGCTCAGTCGCTCACCTTGTCCCGTAGAATAAAGCCGATAATCGAAAAGCTCCTCTCTGTTTCAAGTTTCGTGATATTGTACTCCGATTCGCTTATGTGAACGGCTGTGCGTCCGTATTCGTACCCTTTGGCGAGCGCCTCGAATTCAACATCGCGCTTGCCCCCAGGAGCAGTAGGATCGTTGACTTTGTACGTTCTGGCCTGTTTGACGGCTGAGAACTCGACACCGTCCATGGGGTCCTCGTCCAGAGTCTGTGTTGATTGTGTCGCCTGATCGGACTTGACAACCACCGTGCTGGCTCCTAAAGGGCGAGCCACGTGGGTTTTGAAGTAGCGTTCAACATAAATGCACACTGCCGCCGCAAACTTTTCGGGGTCCCCGAGAATAAGCGGTCCATCATATGTCTTGTAGGGTTTGACTGACTTGACTCGTGGAACATCGATTTCATGAATTGCTTCAGCAATGGTGGCGAACACGGCGTCTTTGCATTGCCCTGATAGAGTTCTCAGTATTTGCTCGTTTTCTTCCTGGTTGTTAGGATGTTAGACAGAACCCCGAATTTAACAATATATACGCGAGATAGTGTCAGCACGGTTCAACTTGTTACCTTGTTCGGAGGTTTGTCTTCCTCTTTGAAGCCATATTCAAAGTCATCGAAGTCCACGCCTCTTGTTTTCCAAAATTTAGCTTATACCGAGAATTATGAGCCATAGAATTTTGCCTTGACCTACAAGATGGTGAGTTGAATATTGGAGTCATTCATCTTCCTCGCAATGTCTTCCATGTCATCAGCATCCATGACGCCCTGGCCGTCAGTCACCAAAACAATCCTGCGGATCCACTTGAGCTTCTTGGTGAACGTGTCCATCATGTCAATCGCGACCACGATAGCGGAAATTGCATCGCCAGCTAGGGTCTGGCTTGGCTTAATGGCTGACTGGAGAGCCCTCAGGCCTGACATGGTGATATTGCTGAGGTCTTGTATGACTGAGATGTGCCCGTACCCATCGGCCTCCTGTAGCTTGTTCCGGGTTTCATCGGTCTTCAAACCGATCACGCCGACACATAGCGTCTTGCGGTTTGCAGCTACGATGTCGGTGATTTTGTCCCACACATAGCGCATGCTCCAATCCAAGTCTGACTCGTCGCGACCTGAGTGACGCTCCGCCATGGAGGCACCCAGGTCCAGGATAAAGATGGTCGCTTCCTTGTCGGCCATGTCTGGTGTGAGACTGAATTGTGGACCGAGAGAGATGGTATAGCACCGAGAGTTTCTCGGCCTCGGGCAAGCAATGAGAACAGCACCTCATGCAAGAAGCAGCTGAATACAGCAGCTGAGACAGAGAGCGGCGCGTGCCAAGGCCCACGCGCTCACGTCGCGAAATCACGTGATACTGTCGTGCCCCTCAATAGTGTCTCAATGACCTCATTTCGTCCGTCACCTCCAGGGGACTGGGGCAGGCTTGTTGAGATTCTGAGAAGGAAACACACATTATTGCACAGAAGAGTGCAGCCGACTGGTCTCTAGAGTGTGCTTTAGAACTTCCCCCGACAACTAAGGCACGACACGTTCTTTAATCAAGACTTTCGGCAATCATGACGGGATCTATTTTGGTTTCAGCGGCCCCGTACCACATCATCTCGTATGTGTTACATATTTCCATTTCGCTTGAAACAATGGTATCTTGGCAGGATGCACAACTAATACCGTGTCTACCAGCTACGGGGCGCTGTTAGGAACTTCGATTTTCCACGTAAGCCTAGTATCCGCGGTCCACCACCTGTGCAGCGAAGAGCGACTGAGAAAACTGACTTGATGTGAAGTCATTCATCAATGGACCGACTACGTTTACCGTCGTTGAGCGACCTATCTTTTCAGCAATCCAGGCCAAGCTCTTCCCCATATACTTCGGCATGCAGACGGCAATTCCCGCGATTCTTGCACTGACGTTCCCCGGCAATGCCCTACTCGGGGTGTCATCCGGACCATCCGGTCTCCTGGAGACGGCCAGCCGCTGGGATTCTCTCGCTCCAATAGCTACCATGTTTGTTACTGGGCTTATCAACCTTGTCGTTGTGCTACCCGCTACAAACAAGGTGATTAAAGAACGTCGTGGACAAGGTATGTGTGACAGTGACACCTGAGACGATGAAAAGTGCTGATATATATTTCCTGCGAACGACAGCCAAGCGCGATGGAAAGCAGTACTATGAGGAGGGGCCGCACTCGGAAGAGATGCGCGCTTTGAGCAAGAAGTTTGGAATGCTACATGGAGTCTCGTCGCTGCTCAACTTGTTTACGATTGGTGCCGCTGTGACATATGGATTCACCCTGGGTTCCCGCCTACAGTCAATTGTGGAAAGAGTCTGAGTACCTGAAGAATTGCGCAGCAGTGGGCGTTGATTTGCAGCTGAATGATTGCGCAAGAGTTGAGTGATGTTCTTTGAGGTAGCTGAAGTATCTACCAGGTTTCTTCCTTAAACGCCGACCGATAAAAACAATACATGAGCGTGGGGTATTTTCTGTTCCGTTCTTTGTGCCCAGATCTTCCACCTCTCCTTGCCGCGCGGGGTGTGTTGTCGAGTCATCATCGTGGCCATCTTGTTTTGCAACTAGGCATGTATCAGCTTTCCCGTTCAGTCCGATGCGCCCGTCCCTCCACTTTCGAATCAGATGCCCGACACCATGAGCCACTGTAAACTCAAATGCGACCTTCACTTGTCCAGAGATTTCATGTTGTTGTAGAGGCTGCCTTGCATTTCGAGCAGGTCTTGTTTCGCCTGCTCGAGATCCCGCTTTCTCGCATCCTCATGTACCGCGGCCACAGGTCGTGATCGGTTGGCTTCCACCTGCCCTTGGAAAGTCCAGCGAAGGGGCTTTCTCTGAAGAGCCTCTTCAATGTTAATGTCGCCTTGGGGTTCGGGGTATTCGAAGCCTTCAGCTGGAGATGGCGATTGCACGGCTGAGCTGCTCGCAGATGCCTCAGCGGGTGTGGTACTGCTAGAGGAGCTCACGCTAGTCGAGGACATGGTTTCGATGTTCGGCAGTGTGATGAAGTTTGGTGTCTAAGACTTTGCTTCCGTCGATACGTGCTCACGCGGGTAGAATGAACGTAAGAAAGGGCGGGATAAATTTGGAGGTGGCAATGTTTCGATCGTATGGATGCGAGAGGAAGGAGGTGGTCGCAGATCGGAATGATGAAGCTAAGGCTGAAATTTGTACTTTTTTTTTCTGTGGCAAGAAAATTGTATCAAGTTTAACGAAACGGAACAAGGAAAGAAAGGCAGTAGGCTGTTTATATATCAATTCAAATTGTGAGAAGGGTAAGTGGATGAGAAGACAACGTAGCCTAAAGGATTCCAGCTTTGCGCCATGAATGCCGCGAAGACCGAACTGGTTCCACACATAAAACACGACCCTCTCCTTGGCGCGGCATCACCGTAAGGACCACGCTTGTTTTTTTTTCCAGGGACGTCCCGCGATGCAATGTGGGACTCCACCGGACCCTGAATGAGGCCGCATCGCTCTTCTTTGCCGGTGAGTCGTGACGACCACATTGCAGTCTGCACCAACGCGCAAAGTGGTGGCTGACATGGAGGATTTCCGATTAGCGCGGCATGTACTGTATCCACCCGTAAATGGATGCAGCCGCCGCCACGGAGCGCTATTCAACATATTGTCATCTCCCTCTGTTGGAATTCCCCGCCTTTTCAATCCCTCCCGGAGGGCCGATCAAGAGTCCAAGACTGGGCTTGTTCCGGGTTGGGGGCCTCATATTCGACTTGTCCTCTTTCTCCAGATTCTCCAATTCGGGTTGTTCCGCGCTGGATGTTTCATCCAGCAGAAACCTTCCTACCTTTGCAAGCCGTGCGATCGATTTCAAAGCGTCCATTGGCTTGCTACTAAAAGTTGACGGCTTGTTTCGAGAGGCACGCGACTCGTGTGGGCCATGGACCGACCGACTGCATTGTCGATCCAGCAATCCAAGCCATCATCTGCCTCGTTGGCGGCAAAGTGTTACATAATTATTATCCGAAACTTGACTCGTCCAGTGCTTGATGTAATTGAGAGTATCCAGAATGTCAGAGAGTAGCATCGACTATGTCTTGTCTATCTTTCGGCCTGCACCAAGGACCAAGGTGCTCTTCTGGAGTCTCTGCCGGGACCGGGTGAGCCCAGCTTCCAAATTAAGTCTTGGATGCAACAAAGACACGGCATGTGTACAACGGGTGTTTACGCTTTCGTATAGCCATGAAAAGCGAACTAGCATGCTATGATTCTATGATTCGTCTACGCGGCTACTCAACAACACTGTAGGCCACTGCAGCAAGCTTCAAGTGGGCGATGTGCTCACAAAACGACATGGCCGTATGATACGGCGACAGTGGCAAAACCTGATATCAGGCCGCCCATTGAAAAAGTGATTGTTCATTTGGTGCAACACAGAGGTCAAACACAATGGTGTCACTGAGTACATTGACCAACAAGGCGTTGCATACCTTGCCATCGACGGTAGCTACCTACGGACGTGATGTTGGCCTTCACCCAATCATGCGATTGGCCAATCCACGTGAAACTGGTCCTGCTCCGAGAACGGCACCATGATCGCCTTGTGCCTGGGCGCACTACATTCATGATGGGCAAATTCACTGCAGATCGACTTCTCGTACACCGATACCGGCTGGCTTCTCGACCGACGATATTGCGGAATGTCAACAGGGTCAATGAGTGTGAACACTGAAATGCTATATGTACTCTGTAACTATGTACGGAGTACGACAAGAAATAGTTTTAGAAGTGCGAAACAAAATCCAAAAAAGAACATGACGTGCATATCTTCCCTGCCGCCATGATCGGCGTGGCTTAAAAAGTGTCACGACCTGTGCGGCAGGGAGTGGCAATGCACTATATAACCTCGATCAAGCTGCAGACGTGCAACTTGGTCACTTGACCTTTTGGGCGGAACGGGTGGTTATGCGTTTCTCACAAAAAGCACAAAAAGCACGGCCGCAAGAATACCTAGACCCCGCTCTGTCTTGAGTCTTGCACTGCTCCTCAGTCCTGATTGGCTCACGGTGATCTTTGTTTCGACTTCAGACTTCATGACTCAAGTTTCAAAGCACCGGACGCGGCATCCTCACACTCAGCATCAACTTCTGATTAGATTACACGAACTTCCCCCCAAGACTGTATTTTTGCCCGCTCAAGTAGAGAACAAACCATGGCATCACCACCCAAATACATTACCGGCGACAAGGCCGCCATCAATGAGTTCATTGATAAGTTTGACGTGCGCCAATTCCCTCCTCCCCCTATTACGCACTTCCCGCTCCACCCGTATTAGCCACAACATCCAAGCCTTTCATCCTTCACAACAACTAACACGGTGACATATGGGCTGCTCGGAGGCTGTCCGATTTCCCTCGGGCTTTATAGACCTTCTTGTTTGACTGCGATGGTGAGAGGGCCCCTATTGTGAAAGAACTAAAGCACCAATCAATGCTTCAAATAGAAAACAAGCCCTCGATGAGCTGACGTTCTCTTGTGTGATGGTTTTCTCCATGCAGGCGTGCTCTGGTCCGGCGACCATGTATTTGATGGGGTACCCGAGACAATCAGGATGCTCAAAGCAAGAGGTTTGCCCCCCCCCCCCCCCCCCCCCTTCGTTTCCCGGAAAAGGTCTGGGCAAAAACCCGTCTAATACTTGACCCCCCCCTCCAAAAAAGGCAAAAGAACAGTCTTCGTGACAAACAACTCCACCAAATCCCGTCAAGACTACGTCTCCAAGTTATCCAATCTCCATATCCCCTGCGAGACCGAAGACGTCTTTGGCTCATCCTACTCCGCCGCCTTCTACATCTCGCGCATTCTCCAGCTGCCGCCAGGAAAGAACAAGGTATTCGTGCTGGGTGAAGTCGGCGTGGAGACCGAGCTCACGGCCATGGGGATCCCCTGCATTGGCGGGACAGATGAAAAGTTTCGAAGGGACGTCACGCCAGAGGACTTCAAAGGTCTTGCGGATGGGTCGTTGTTGGATCCTGAGGTGGGCGCCGTGCTGTGCGGGCTGGATTTCCACGTCAACTACCTGAAGCTTTGTACAGGGATGCACTATCTGCGGAATGGGGCGGTGTTTTTGGCGACAAATACGGATTCTACGCTTCCGATGCATCAGAGCTTCTTCGTGGGGGCGGGATCTTGTCTGGCTCCGTTGGAGTATTCTAGTGGGCGGAAACCGTTGGTGTTGGGGAAGCCGAGTCAGGCGATGATGGATGCGGTGGAGGGCAAGTTTCAGCTTGATCGTTCGAGGACGTGCATGATTGGTGATAGGTTGAATACGGACATCAAGTTTGGTGTTGAGGGCAAGTTGGGCGGTACGCTGCATGTTCTCACGGGTGTGCATAAGAAAGAAGACTGGGACAGGGAAGATGCTGTCGCGGTCCCGGCGTACTATGCGGACAGACTGAGTGATCTTGGACTGGTGGCTTAAACAACACAGTGGCTCATTCTCATGATGTGATGGAGTTGTTGCTTTCCCTTGTCGAGGTATAGAAAGAAGGATATTTAGAGTGGGACCATACAAATAGAGTCTCGAAACTTTGCGGCGCGTGGCAGCCTCCCACCGTACACGTCCCATGAACAAACCAATCCAACCCAACTCCTAATGTGTGCCATGCGGTGTGTAGCTAGAAGAACGACGCACCAACACAGCGGCTAGTTCTGTTTCTCACTCTTCCGCTGTTGACGCTTGGCCAGCTCGCTGGTGCGGATGATTTTGGGCTGGTATGACGGAGCCTTGTACGGCGTGAGGGATTTCGGGAGGAACATGCCCACCCGTCTCTGGTACTCGGCATATTCGGGGTACTTTCCCGCCGTGATGGCTTCTGTGAGCCAAGTAGAGCCCTGGAAAAGCAGTATCAGGCTGCCGGATCCAAGAATAGTCCAACTATACATTGAATTGGTCGCATAACAGCTCCATTGATACAAGACAAACCAAATTGTCTGCTCTGCGAGAAAATTGGGATGACGACTGTATGCCCAAAGACCAGACGTGTTGAAACCTCTGTCCAAGTCGGCTTGGCTCCAGCCCCTGGGCAATTTCGCGTCCTTGTTGTACCGATGCTTGGCATTCTGATATTCTAATAGCAATGAGGAGTAAGCAATGTGAAGGCTCGACGATACGAAAATCCTCCGTGGTGGGAATGAGCTTACTCTGTTGCTGCCCGTCACTAACCCATTCACTTAGTACTAGGCCTAATTGAACGGCTAGATAGACATAATCCGCAAGTCGAGGTTCTGGTTCAAAGCGTGAGGCTAATAGGATGGTGTACGCAGGCACGCCGGAAATGGCAAACAGGAGAACACTTTGAATGGTCGAGATGAAAGTGACATTAAAAAAGAAGAAGATGATGCCTGGAATCCTGGATTTGACAATCTCCCTGTACAACAAAACAAGTATCTGGTCAGCTCACTGTAATCACCAGTATCTGCACCTTTGTTGTCACGTACCAGCGATAGTCTTCCGATCCGACCTGGTAACCCCCGCGGCGCCAATAGTTGTACGTGAGACGAATCTGCACAGCTAGCCAGTTAGAAAGGAAGAAGCAGTGAGGAGTTGAGAAGAAGGATCGATCTGGCCGCTTACACTCCACGCGGTAGAGAAAATAGCAACCAAGTCGATGCGAGCATGAGGCAATTCAGCCATTCGCGCCCAAAGCGCAAGATGTAGGACGTGTAGATTGGGCAGGATGCTCCACAAGCGATCGATTTGAGAGTAATTTCTGTTGAATTCAGAGACGATCAGACACAAGGCTGCGACCAACAACGATGCGGAGAATCCAGTGACGAGCGGATTCGTTTCGATATAGAGACGCTGCAGGGACTCAATGCTGCCACCGCTGGCGATCAGGCGTCCTGGTAGTTGATAGAACTGATCGATGAAGGGCTCGACTGTGTGGGAATAATGGCCGCAGTCCTCAATGGCCTTGAGGACCGGGAGCGCACCTATTGTAGGAGTCATTGACCGGATCGTGGACGAGTTGGGTATCGGCTAGATAGGCGAGGACGAGAGGGATGGGGGTAAAAGAAAAAGGAAGCTCGTTGAGCAATTGAAGACATCTTTGGTTGGCGATGTGCCGAGATAGCGTCATCGACATGGTCAGAGCTTCTTGTGGTGGCGTCTGGTGTCATCGGGCCGGTGCCTGGCGCCGACGCGTGACGTTGTGGTGGGGCCGGGCACTTGGCTCAGCTGGTAGGTAGATCCGTTTGATTTTTTGGTCAGAAACTCGAAGCATCAGATGAAATTCTTCTGCGTTCCTGCATTCGCTTTTTGGTATCGTGGCCCTCAATTGGTGAGGCAGACGGTGTATCAGGCACAGTGCCCTCGCGGGGCCTGTGATTGTTTTCTCCGGAGCGAGAAAGGAATGACCTTGTGTCAATTCTTGGATTCGTTGGTGTTTTTGCGTCTTCACTTGCATCGAACCGCGTTTCCGGGCAGGAATCGCCGTCACAAGGCCCGATGAGAGTCTTGTGCGTGGCTGAAAAGCCTTCCATTTCCAAGGCCGTTGCTGGCCATTTATCTGGCGGAAGAATGCAGACTGTAAGTACTTACCTTTGACATGTGCTCATCGTGAATGCTAGTGGCCCGCAATCGCATCGCTGATACCCCCCCAAGCACAACACCCGTAATAGGTTCGTCAAGAATTACTCGTTCGACTTTGATTTCGGGCCCTCTATGGGACAATGCTCCGTGACTATGACTTGTGTGGCTGGCCACCTCACCAATGTTGAGTTCACAAGCGAGTACAAGAATTGGCAATACCCGCCACCCGAGAGCCTATTTAACGCTCCCATCGTCACCAGCATCCAAGATGTAAGTGACTTGCCCAGGCATGATCAGAGCGTCGGTGCTGACCTGAAGCTGTTCAGGACAAGAAGTCGATGGCCAAGAATCTGGCCGACCAGGCCAAGTATGCACGAGTGCTCGTCATATGGACTGATTGTGACCGTGAAGGCGAACATATCGGCCAGGAAATCGTCGACGCCGCTCGAAAGGGCAACTCCAACATACAAGTAAAACGAGCCAGATTCAGTAATATAGAAAGGGCGTAAGTGTGCGGAAGTTGGAGTGGCTGTGAACGGTGTCTCTATACTACTAACACTCACATCCGTAGCCATGTGCTCTCCGCTGCTCATCGCCTTGTCAACTTGGACGAGAAGCAAGTGGACGCAGTCTCGGCAAGGATCGAACTTGACCTTCGCATAGGCTATGCATTTACGCGTTTCATGACCAATAGTTTGCGACCACTTGGTGGCCCTATGGAAAATTTGACATTGAGTTACGGTGAGTCTGTATGCCGTGCTACTGAGCATGCTTCCCAGTCTCCTCGGTAATATATTGACCATCGCAAGGCAGGATCTTGTCAATTTCCAACGCTAGGGTTTGTTGTTGATCGATATTTTCGTGTTAAGAACTTTGTACCAGAACCGTTCTGGCTCATCAAGTTGATGCATGACCGCGACGGGAAGAAGGTCAACTTTCTCTGGGCGAGAAATAGACTTTTTGATCGCATGACCACCATAATCATTTACGAAAGATGTCTGGCAGCTAAGACAGCGCGGGTGACAAAGGTTCAAGAGAAGCCTACGCGAAAATACAAGCCATTGCCTCTAACTACTGTTGAGCTTCAGAAAGCTGCCACGCGTTTACTGAGAATGACTGGTCAACAAGCAATGACTATTGCTGAGGGTCTGTATAATAAGGGCTTTATCTCGTACCCTCGCACAGAAACGGATCGATTCGATAAGGGGATGAATTTGAAAGCTCTTGTCCAAAAACAAACACCAGACGAAAGATGGGGACAGTTCGCTCAAGGCTTGGTGAATGGCGCATTCAAGCAACCGAGAGAGGGCCGACACGACGACAAAGCACATCCGCCGATCCATCCGATTACCTATGCCGCACCCAGTGTTTTAAGTTCCGACGAGGGCCGTCTCTACGAGTATGTTGTGCGCCGATTTCTAGCTTGCTGCTCAGAAGACGCCGTCGGATCGGCTACCACCGTCGATCTACAATACGGGAGCGAAGTCTTCACTGCTTGCGGCGTCATCGTGCTGGAACGAAACTATCTCGAAGTATACATCTATGAGAGCTGGAATAACACAAAAGAGCTTCCCAAATTCACAAGAGGCGAGACCTTCCAGCCTACCGAGGCCTTGATGACGGAGGGCAAGACATCGCCGCCCAGCTACCTCACGGAAGCAGACCTGATTGCACTCATGGACGCCAATGGCATCGGGACAGACGCTACTATGGCGGAACATATTCAAAAAATTCAAGACCGAGAATACGCCGCGACTATCAACATGGGCGGCCAACAAGCAACCGAGGAAGTGGACGAAACGCATACTGAGACGCAACCTGCAAGAGGCGGTAGGGGAGGAGGTAGAGGCCGTGGAACTGGGACCCGAGGGGTTTCCAGCACATCGGGAGGACGGCGAGGAGGCACTCGCGTGTTCGTTCCAACACAACTTGGTGTGGCCCTCATCTTGGGCTATGATCGCATGAACTTTGAGACTAGTCTGGGCAAACCATTTTTGCGAAAGGAAATGGAGCTTAAGATGAAGGCCATCTGTGAAGGCCAGACGACAAAAGCAGTCGTGTTGCGTGAGAGTATCGGCCAGTATCGACAGGTCTTTATGCAAACGCAAGAGAGGCTGGACGTTCTTCGAGCTGTAAGTCACGAAGTCGAACAATTCGGAACATGGCAGTGCAATCAGATTAATCCATTTCAAGGCTTGTCGCGAATTCGTATTCTCTCAACCTGGCCCTTGAAACCCGGTGACGAGTGCTCCTGAGCGGACCGGTGATTTCACTGGGACGCGACGTGGCTTCAATACGTATACGTATACGGTATTAAATGTCACGACTGAAATCCGACGAATTTCCGACCGCCCGATGGGTCACCTAATTACCGTTCGAGCAAGGCAAAATTCCAAACGTGCTGCCACCCTGCATCTTGGCCTTAATTCGGACGCGACAGATATTCTTTAGGCAGCTAACAGCAGATCAAATGAGATAGAGCATGCTCGAACCATGTCTAGACACAGACTCCTGATTGCGACCGTGCTCACATGCGCTACTAGACATCACGGCAAGACACCACGCAGCCAGAGTCACAGGTGGATGGCTAAAGGTGTCGAAGAGGGAATAGTTACCACTGACTTGCCCGCCTGCTCAAACATCTTCAGGGCCGTTGGGCCCAATCAAGACTGCCGCTGTGTCCAACGTGGTGGTGGATGTAATTGTCATTTTGCAGGCCCAAGCTGTGGGGGGTCACGTTGACATGACCCTTCCGAACGCGGTCGACTTACCTACCCATCGGCGTCTTCATTGCCTCAAGCTACGGCAGCTTAGATGGTTTGCTGAGGTCAAATAGTGAGTGGGTGGGACGAGATCAACGACGGATGCCAAATGGTTCACATTTAGAAGCACGACGCTAGTTCTTGACAGACTCCTGGATGCTGCTTCCGCATCGGCCGACGTCGAGAATCCAGCCTCCAAGTTGGTCTGGTGGTCGTCAGGTGGAGTCCGTGAGCAATTTCTCAGGGCATGTGCCCGACTGGCCCACCGCGGCATCGACGTCAATCAATACATACCTAGGTAGGTAGGTATTGCACTTGCTCTGCACTGTAACACGCCATGATCAATCGCACACAATTTTTCCAAAAGAAAATTCGAACGGACAATCTTTGTTTGGTGTAGAGAGTCGTTGACAAGATTCGAAAACATGGATATGGGTGAGATGGCTTCCAGAAAGTCAAAAGCCCGTCTCTGCAATGACACGGCGTCGGAGTACCATAAATACCTAGGCTGCTTACGTTACCCGATACTACCGCCGCACATATCATTCATGATCTCAGTGACGGCTTGATGCACATGCACTATCGAACTGGGCAACGTCAGATGAATCAGGATCAGGATGAGGACCCCAATGTCAAGGGGCGGCAATACCTTCGAAACCAGCTAGGACGTGGTCAATGGTGATTTCCACAAATTTTAAGAAATGAACATTAACGAAATACCTAGGTACATATGTACGTGTTTGACACAAGTGACAACTTGCCAGACCAGACAAGGCTGGAAATACGAACAGACCAGCCGGGTCAAGCGAGATAATCGCCCACATAGGGCGCAAGTCCAATGGAATGGGGCAACGAACGACTGGCTAACGAAAGGGCAAAAGGGCGAGAAGCGCAACCTCTGACCAAAGTCTCACGAGTCACCACACGCGGGCTTATCATAGCACTTCACTGGAGGCATTCACAAGACAAGACTGAAATCGAAAACGGGAAAGACGATTTATGTAGCGCCACTCGCGGTAGACGTCGAATAGCAGAGGTCATTCGGCGGGTGTGGGCGGGACAACAGGCTGCAAAGCACGAGGCTAAAACCAAGGCTTAAAAGCCGTAGCCAAGGCCATCCACCCCACGGGTACCCCGCAACCGCACACTGGATCAAGACTTACAGCTTTCCGTCGCGAGCACCACAATGGCACAAACTCACTCGAGCCAAAATTAGAGGCCGGAAAAAAATGCTGTTTGCACGCATTGAAGTAAAGTGCCTGCAGCCAGACTGGAGCGGGCGCCGAGCTGAACCAGCCACAGTCTCCGTGCTCACGATCAACGGCCTTGAACGCCCGGAGCACGTTGTCGTTTCCAGGGCCGTAATGCGCCGAACCCCGCCCCACGGGCGGATCGTGCTGGGTACCTCTCTATCGTTTCTGTTTGTCTTGGCGAGGGGCGTGAATCGTGATATACGGAGTACATAGGTACATACGGAGTACTGTAGCCCAGAAGGGGGCTCGTGACGCTGCGATGATTGCAACGTGCGGGATATACTACTTGGTCACTTTATGTACAGTGGTGCGTGGTGCATGTACACAGGTACCGGATATGTCGATTTTCTGACAAGAACGCAGCAGCGCAGCAAAGGCGGCGGCTAGCAAACTTCGTGGAGCAGCACTTGTGAAGCGCGTCAGGTTCAAGTCGCGGACTCTTAATCACTACCCGCACCCCCGAGTCGGATAAACATCAGTGGCGGTCAATGCTTATCAGCATGACGATGTCCAGGACTCCAGAGCCCGCCATGAATGCAGCCGACAAATCAAGGGGTGCACGCAGTAACCCGTGGCCTGCGCCGTGTCTGGCAGTGGGTGGGTACCTGCGACTTACCGCGGATGTGTCTGAGTTCTCGCTACCCACACAAATAGCAGGGCCTCTCGGTCTGGCGGCCGCGTGCGTCAGGTACTCGGTACTTGAGCATCTGCCCCCTCGTCCCTTCTGACTTGTCCGTCTTCCGGCTTGGTGCTTGCTCTCCGGCCAGAGCCGACCAGCGAGCAGCGAGCGCACTTGCTCGTGGCACGGGTTCTAAGTTTGGAATCAAGCAAGGACGGATGGACGGCTGCCTCGATGGATGGCAAGTTCAGGCAGATAATATTACTCGACTTGTGCCCTTTGGCCCTCTTCGCGTCGCCTCCCTCGCCCACTTCCTCTCCAAAGACATCAACATAAGAAAAAGCAGATACCGACTACATACACAATTCAAATCGAGAGAAGTCCGCTTTCGCAGTCTGTCGCAGTCAGAGGTCATTCTGCCAGCCCGTCAGCTCCGGCTCCTTTGCTCCGTCCGCGTCGTCTCTCACAGCTCTGAAGCAACACGTCACGCATGTACGTGCAAATTATTGTACCAAGACACAGACCCCGTGCCTTGCCCTACCCTACCCTACCCTGCCCCGTTATCAGGCGCTACTGCCAATTTGGCCCAGCTGCGGCTTGCTCCACGTCACCGCGCAGCGCGCACTCTATCATGCGCACTTTCCAAGACGAGACAGCTTGGTGGCGGGTGAGGGCGGGTGACTCAACCGCCGACTCGGAACATATCATCTGTTCCAAGTTCCAACACCGCTTCTTGTGTTTTTTTCTTATTTTTTGCTCTTGCCCTGTTGCGGGCAGAAACCCATCTCCTTGCATCATACTCAGACAAAATCTACATACTCACCTTTTGCAGTGTGCTGCATCATCTCTCGCAGTACAAAAACACCCCGCTCTGAAGTCGACCTCGCGCACATAAACGACTTCGACAAACATGGCTTCCCTGGCAACCGCTGCTCGCGATATTCCCCAGACCTCTAGCCGAGACAACTTCACTGTTGTAGCGGGTAGAGGGAACGCGACTGTGACACGATCTCGTGCTCTCCCTACCCCTCCCAACTCCATCTCGCCGGCCCTACCGGCTGTTGGCTTAAAGGCGCAACTGCGAAAGGCCAATCTTGAGCATCTTGAGCCCATCGACTCGGACTTGGATCTGCAGGACAGCCATGGCTGCCCTGGACGGTCGTCGTCTCCTGCTGCTCTTGAAGCTGCGGGCGCCATCACGGGCGTAATGTTGGCCAAGTATCACTTACCCGAGATTCTTCTGAACCACGGCCCCCTTGCGATCCGACACATCATGGGCTACCTGACGACTTCAGTACCTGGCTTTTCTGGCATTCCCCCGAGCAAGGCACGCAGACTGGTTGTTGGTGTATTGGAAGGCCGCGGAGGCGAGAGAGGAGGTGTGAATGGCGACGTGGAATTCGAAAAGGTGGGATGGGGGCGCTGGGATGCGAAGCGGAGAGGTATGGCCAGCCGTGACCGTCAAGATACCCCGTCATCTTCACACGGACAGGCGATCCCCATTTCCAAGCTCGGTGGAAGAGGAGCGAGGGATTCACTGGGCGAAGACACGTTCCAGTTTTCTCATGACGACAGCGACATGTATATGATGGAAATAGAGGCCGACAGAATGTCGTTGGATGAATCAGCGTCGGCCTCGTGCTCCGAGGCACCGGATGACGATTTCTCCATGCACGATGACCCGGAGGATGTAACGGATGACGAAGATTGGGCCGCCATGGGTGCTGCTGCGCTCCGAGCAGAGTCTTATCCAACCATGGCCGCCATCACTTCCGCCTGTGCTCTTCGTGCTCCCAACTTTCCTCCACCCGGTGGCTTGCGAACCTTTTCCGTTAATTCAGGGATGGCGCGGCCACCTCCCCAGCCGACATACCTCGACTTCTCAGCACTGGCTGGTGCATCGGATGCCCAGGAGCGCGAGGCCGTCGAGGCTCTCCTCAGACTCGGGTCTCTGTAATTTTTTATGCATTACTACGGAGTTTTTCAAAAGTGCGACATGGGACTACAACCTCATTTGAACCTGATTCGCACAATGGTTTCGACAACGTCTTGATTCTTTTCTTTGTTACTCCTTGTTTACTTTGGGTTGGCTGTGGTGCGCCCCTTAATGGATTGGCTCACAGATGACCAGTTCGCGGGCGGACTGACTACTTCAAATCGGGTCAGACACCACAGTGGAGGTAGCCTTGATTCTATGATTCTTTTTCTTTTATGATGATGACACGACTTCTTACATACATATCATATATGTGTATATATCTCGACTCGGTGGCAAAGATTCTTATCGGGGGCATTTACCCTGGCCCTTGAGGCGCCATCGCGCAGCACAGGCAACATGTCCTTTGCTCACTAGGAACCACAGGGTCGATCCGGACACCCCAGATACAGATTTTCTTGCTCTTCCGTCTCGAAGACGCGACTCCAACCACTTGACGACACTTTCTATTTTGAGAATACCTATGGCTGGTACATTAGCCTCGGCACTCAACCACTTTCGCATCACTAGGATGCTCACCCGACGACGATTCAACTACAAGGCCTGACACAGCATCTGCTACTTTCAACAAATGCGCAGAGTCTCCTTTCGCCAGTTCTGTCGAATTCGAAACGCAGTTTACCGGAGATTCGGGAACACTTAGGCCCTGAACCGTTTTGCATCTTTATTCCATTTTACATCTTCTTATTTACTACATTCATTTAGGTCCCCTCACATAGTTGGGACGTGAGGTTGGGAAACTTGGTAGCATTATCGCATGGTCATTCTATCTGTATGCATTGAAGGGTGGAGTAATGGCAGGCGACGACCACGTTGTCGAGGGTTGTCTATACGCCCCTGGCTGGATTATAACATGGGAAGATTAAGGCATGGTTATAGCAAAGTCCGAGGGGCATGAGCATGAACTGTTGGCCTGCTCACGAGCACGGGGGATTCATCAGCATGGCGGGGATGCCCCGATTCATATCAATAAGGGGTTTTCTTTTTCTTTCCCCTTGGGATGGCGGGTGGTGGATGGTCGAACTTCGAAGAGAGATGAGGGAGTGTTGAATTGACGTATCCATCTGGGCCTTTCCATGATTGTTTCCTGCTGCGTGCGCCGTATGTGTGTCTGTGTCTGCGTGTCTGCTGCCTTCTCTGTGCTGACTCCTTCTGCGGCGTCTTCCTGTGCTGTCTAGCTTGCATGGTTCGTGTCAGTAGATGCCGCTAAACAGGCTTCAGACCTGTTGTCTAGGGCATGGCCTTCCTTGACCTTGACGCGCTCCTTGACCTACTCGAAACATGAGCATTCTTCGCCCACGACTCTGGGATATGGCAATCAAGGTACCAAAAAGAGCACTTGGTGGTGATAGGAATTGTAGCGCTTCGCAAGTCCAGTTTCGACTACATATCACTGATCAGTAGTCTTACACGCCTTCTCCCCAAAAAGAAAAGAAAGAGTAACCGGAAAAAAGAAAGTAGATTTCACTTCAAGCAGACTCCGCAAAAAAATCATGCACATACAACAGCCGGTGTTCGCTGGTCGTCACCGACCCAACTACTAATCTGCCCCTTGCCAGCTTGTCTATGGGAGAGCGGACGGGATCCCGAATTCTCTGGTAGGTATGGTCGTATGTACCTTCAAGACCGACTTAGCTGGACTAAGTAGTGTGTGCAATGGATGTTTCTCTGGAATTGGGTGGCGCTGCGTAGTGACGTTATGTGGTGGTGTGTGGGTGTGTAATGCATTTTTGAGGGTGGAGATGTTGTGGATGGTATGGTCTTGGGGGAGCGGAGGGGGAAGGAAGGAAGTTCATGGACGGGTCTGAGGTCTCCTGTCTTGTCACTTGTGGGCTCTTCGTAGGCCAAGATACAATAAAGAAGGGGGGGGGGATGACTTCATACACGTTATTCTGTTCTCGTGATATGTGTGTATTTCTCAAGGTCGGAGGGGAGCGGGGAGGGGAGGGAGGGGATGGGTTGTTGAAAGTTCCTTACCAGGGTGACATAGGAAAGAAGGAGAGGGGGCCCTGGAGGGGGGGGGGGGGGAATGTTCAAGATCGTGAGTGTGACATGGTGACATCACAAGTGGGAAGGGGATGTCGACAGCCTGTTTCGCGATCTGGCCATCTTGGTGTTGGTACTACTATTCTGCTATGTCATTCTGCTGTGTCACTGGTGTATGTGTGTGTGTGTAGGCGGTGGACCAGAGAAAGAGCTAGTAGAGGGGTGAGTATCGGAGAGGAATACCAGGGCTGTATATTGGATGGAACGTGTGCAAAAGATGAACATTGTATGAAGATGAAACCAGTCTAGAAGATGGAAACTGTGAAAAAAGGAATGTAAAAGGTAGAAAAGGTATATACGTATGTATACGTAGGAGATGGAAGCTACAACACATGAGATCAGAAAAAATGGGATCTGTCTAAAAGAGAGCCGTGCAAATCTGTAGGCCCGTGATGGAACTAAGATAGATCTGTACAAAGGTTTTATAAAGATAGATCCAGACTCAAGATAGAAACTACACAACAGAAGAAAGTGTACAGGTTGGCACTTTTCAAAAATGGGAAATGCTAAATAGCCTTTAGGTGATATCGAGAATATGGCAGCTCGTTCCATTGTTCACTCAAGTCATTGAAAACATGAAAACTACATGAAAATAAAAAAAACCGTCAAGATCCATGATACAGTACCGACGTGACGACGTCGGATGGAAACTTGGTCCTGCATGAAGCCAACGGAGAGAATGTCCATCTTGGAAAGTGAGCAAGTTTATCTGTCTACCCGTCCAAGCGGGACTGGTTCCTGACGGGCTATAACATCACGCCAAACAGTTGGAATTGGTTTGCAGACATGATCATAAAAACGGGTTGGGGAAATCCTACGGGATGGAATCAGGGTAGCATCGGTGCTATGACTCGGTGATCTCACGACAAAACTGGACTGGATAAACCTTTTCAGAGCCTTTACCGCGGCTCTGATATCCCCTCTGGGGCTGAGCCCATATTTGTGCCTGGTGGCCGACTATGGCCACGACCCAGCAGCGGGAAGCCAGCAATACCCAGTTACCGGCTATGACGGGGGGAGGCAGTTCTATCAGATGTACATATATATATATAAGCGCATATATACATATATATGTGTGTGATCTGCGCGTGCATCGAGAGGAAATAGGCGCCATCTCGAGAACCAGCACCATCCTGCCCGGCCCGACCATGGCGTTGAGGTGAAACGAAACGACAAACTGCGCCCCAGACCGGCAGCGTCGGAAGTTCGGAACTCAGTCCCGGGACAAGGCCTTTCGTTGACCACATGGCGGCCAAGGGATGCGGTCTCTTGCGAAACGCCGCTGGCATTTCCTCTTTAGTTCCATGCTTCGGAGAACCTTCTGTTTCAGTGGCTTCTTGGCACGAGTTTCCGAGGCGGCAGTAACGACGGTGGCGGCGGAGTTCGGCATCCCACTATATATATCTACGCACTACGGAGTATGTATGTATGAGGTAGGTATATGCAGGTATGTATGTAGGTATGTATGTAGGTACCTATGTACGCATAGCACGGAGACGCAGAGACGCGGAGGCATTGGACAAGTGGGATGCGCGGTGCATGCAGCTGGCTCCATCGTGCTGCTCTTGGCCTTTAAAGCTTGTCCTTTTTATTATTTACGCGCTTGTTTTCTTCGCTTATCACGCGGAATCTTTGCCAGAGGGTTTTGCACAGCCCGACGGAGATTTTTGAAGTTTTCAAAGTTGGAGCGCAAGCGCAAGGCCATGTCGTTGGACGGGCGCATTCGACTGAAGTGTTGTAAAGTCGCGCGGGCTTGAGCGGTACTTAGTACATGGCTTCGATGCTTGGCAATGCTTGTCGAGGCTTGTCGGATGCTAGTCGCTTGACGATGCTTGGCGCGCGACACCATGGCTCAATCGAGTGCGGGAAGCGTTTCGGCTCGAGGCCGTGGAGATTGGAGAGCGGCCACTGGCAGAGCGGCCTCGGAGTAAGCAAGTTGCAACGCAACGGTCGCACAGCACGTGCATCTCCGGCCAGGAAAAGAAGCAGCAGCAGTGGCGACTGACGAGACGCCTTTCGTGCTCTGTGGCTGCCGCTACTGGATGCTTGTTGTCGGAACTTGAGGCCGTATGAATGCTTGTCACTCTCGAGTTGTCGAGCGCATCGACAGAGCGTCAGTGGGCTGCGGGCAGTGGCATTAAGCAGTGGCAATAACAGTACATACATACCTACATGGCAGTGGCCGGATTGCCATGCCGTCAGGTCCCATGTCTCATCGTGTTCATTGCGTCATGCGTCAACGGTTCTCCCTTCATCGGCTTCCTCCCAGCCGAAGCGTCCGAACGCGGCATGGACGCATTTGCGCATTCGCATGTTCTCCGTACATAGATACATTATGGGTACATATATACATTATACATACCTCACGTACCTCGTGCAGCTGCTGTGCTTGTCTTCTGCCTCTCCGGCGTGCAGTACAAGTACACATCGACATCCCATTCTCGGGGAACCCCTCCGCCCCCTCCCATCCCCCATCGTGTTTCCTGCCTCACCCGCCAAAGTGGCATGTTGCGAGCGGCCAACTTGTCGCTTGTTGTCCTCTGCCCCCCTCTGCCTGGACGGGAAGCCACCCCAGAAACGAGCCATCATGCCCGAGCCAAGCCCAAGAGACGAGAGCCTTTCGTCACTTTTGTTCCCGCCAGCCTGTCCTGGAGCGCAATACCTCGATTGAGCTAATTTGATCTTGTTCTTGTTGTTGTTGATGTCGGCATTGCTGCTGTTGTAAGTTTAATCTCTTTGCTCTGTCAGGTCGGCAGAGTAGGTATGTATTTCTGTCCGCTGGAAATCGTCTGTTGCCTCTGCTCCTTCGGCAACGTGAACACTGAAGCGTAATGCGCCTATTCGCGCGTCGGCCCCGTCGCAATGACCGAGTTTCGCGCGCGCAACCCCCTTTTGCCCTCGTCCCCGCTACATCCATTCGCTACTGATCCTTCTTCTTTCCTTCTTCGTGTTACTGTTTCTTCTTCATCTTCTTCATCTTCTTCATCTTCTTCTTCATGCAGCACGCGAGTGGCACAGCACCACACGGGCAACGGTGTTGGCTTCAAGTTGCGCCGCCTGACGTGTGTGTGTCACTGTGTGTGCTGTGGCCGCCCGCCTGACCTCTCTGGGCGACTCGAACTTTCCTGCAAGACGCACGCGGTTGGCAACGCGAGGTGCCCATGTAGCGAGCCGCTGCCAATGGGAAGGATGCTGCCGGTGGGTCAAGTGCCCAGACATTGCCAAGACTTGCCAAGGCTTGGCAACAAAAGCGCTCCGCCCACCCCGCCCCACCCCTTCGCTGTCTCTCTGTTAGCCACTACCAGCATTCCCCGGCCATCGTGCTCCCTTGTGGGAGTGCCTTTTGATCCTGGGTACCGCGACCACGCTGCCAAGAAATGCCAAGCAATGCCAAGAAATTTCCGCTCGCCCTCACTTCGCCAGCCCAGATTTCTGTGAGAGTGTAAAGGGAGCCGGCACCCCAGACTTTCTTAGACAAGCTGTTCTTCTTCTCATCAAAGTATTACTCTCCAAGAACGACGCATCATTTTCCTGAACATCTTATTACTCTTTCAAGCACGGTAGTTCTCCCTTTTCGATACTTCTTCTACCTTTTGCTTCCGGGCCCTGTTCTCTGCGTCCCGAAATCATTGGCACATCCGACGCGCGGCACCTGCTCTCTGCTACCAAGCCCCTCTTGCTTCCGCTTACGTCCGCCGTCAACGTCCAACGTCCTCACCGACGTCAGTTCCGACGTTCTTCCCTTCGCCATGACGACTCACGTCATGGACACAACTCATGTCTGTCCGATACCTAGTCACGGCAGCGACTCAAAATCCAGCACCCCTGCTCCTTTAAGTGCGACCTCCAACGCCTCACCACACAGCATTGCCGACGACCACTTGACGTGTCGTTGGAATCAGTGCAATCAAAAGTTCGGCAGCCCTGAGCTTTTATATGTACGTCTCTGCCTCTTCCCCTATGGCTCTTGAGGGAAAGGTTTGCGGTGTCTCACCTATCTTACCTCTCACTTCAACTCCAACCCATCTTTGCAGATAAAGCAAGGAGCCGCTTACAGTGTATCAGACATACATGCTAACATTTAGTGCTCAGGAGCATATATGCGACCGACATGTTGGCCGCAAGAGCACCAACAATCTTAGTCTCACTTGTCACTGGAACTCGTGCCGTACCACTACAGTCAAGAGAGATCATATCACCTCGCATATCAGGGTCCATGTGCCCCTCAAGCCTCACAAATGTGACATGTGTGCCAAGAGCTTCAAGCGGCCACAAGACCTGAAGAAGCACGTAAAGGTAAGCCTACGCTGTATTTTGACTGCATTCAACCACCGCAAACAGGGAGCTAATGAGCGGCGCCCCGGTTCTAGACTCACGCCGACGACTCGGTGCTATCCCGCGCTGGCCACGACCATTCTGGCTTGCATTATAGGACGCAGAGTTCCAAAGGTGAGGAGGATCGCATGCTTTTGTGCCCTTTGCTACCCGCATTGTGAGGGTCCGGTCCCTACGGTCGAGCGGCGAGTACTGATTTCTTGCGCGTAGGACCTAGTTACTACGATCATAACGGCCAGATGCGCGGCGGTGGTGGCGGCTTCTCTCACTCAAGCCACGGATACTATGCGCCTCAGCCATCAACTGGTTACGGCCTTTACTTCAACCAGCCTCCCATGCACACGCCGCGAGCCGAACACATGGGCTACATCGCCAGCGCCGCCTCTTCTGCCGGTAGCTTTGACCGCAAGCGTACTGTTGATGTGATTGATGACTTCTTCAACAGCGCCAAACGTCGCCAAATCGATCCGTCTTCTTACGTGCAAATTGGACGCTCTCTGCTGCCCCTGCACGGCGCATTATCTATGCCCAATGGACCCATGGCTGCTGCTCCGGAGCAGCAGTACATCCCTCAGCATGCGCCGCCGCCCATGGTGCAAAACAATCCCACGCCGACGCAGAATCCGTTATCTCAGCAGTACTACCTGCCTATGCCCAATGCTCGCACACAAAAGGATCTCATTCATCTGGATAATCTCCTGGGTCAGATGCAAGACACGATTTATGAGAATTCGAGTCATGTTACTGCCGGTGTTCACATCCACAACGATAATGGCTTCGGCGGGTTCCGGCACAGCCAGTCACCCACTGTGCTGCAACGCGGATCTCCTACCGGCATGGCCATGCCCGGGGATGGGTACCATCAGTCAGTCTCTGCTGCCAGCATGCACTCACCCATGACAGCCATCTCATCAACAGGCACTCCCGCTGTCACGCCGCCATCGAGCTCCATGTCTTACACCTCTGGACACTCGCCTAGCCCATCCGCCTCTTCTGGGCTCTCGCCACAGTCACGTCACAGCACGACTGCCTCCGCCGTCATGTACCCGAACCTGCCCGCGAGCCTTCCCGCCGTGAACCAAGGTTTTGGACAGTCCACCACGGCAGCTCTCGGCCCCAGTTTCGACTACAATGACCGCCGACGATACTCTGGCGGCATTCTTCAAAAGGCTCGCACCATTCCCCCCATTCGCCCTGCCGAAGAAGTCAATGGGCGGACGACACCGAAGCCCGGCGACTCTGTAGCCCCGGTTGGATCACCGTCTTCCGGGTCTGAAACAAGCGAGACTACCAGGGAAGGAGAGGAGCAGTATGATCGCTGGTTGGAGAATATGCGCGTCATTGAGGCTTTGCGTGACTATGTCCGCAGCCGGCTTGATCGCAAAGATTACGTCCAAGATGATGAGGCCGAGCGAAGAGATGGGGATGCGACGGATCTGGACGTGAAGAGCAGTCCACCCAGGAAACCCATCGGCCTTCGGGAAGGCGGGTCGTCGCTATATCCCCGTCTACCGATTCCTGGATCCTAACGACGGGATGTTCTATTGCATAATCGTTTTCTTCTTCTTTTCTTGGGGTTTCGCTTTTCGACTTGGTCTGGGATTTGCTTGGGGGATGTGTGGCGTGTGTGTAAACAGAGCGCCATTAGAGAGAGGGTGCTGCAGATGTCTAAGCACAACTGTAGGATTTTGTTCGGACTTGGGTGGCTTATTTGACTGACAATATTGGGGTTTGTTCGTTTTTATATATATCAGTTTTTAGTTTCTCTATCAGCATTGGCTCAGACCTCAGGCACGCTCACAGTTCTGGCTGCCAATGATGATGATGATGAGGAGTTGGCGACGTATTCATTAAGGGCGATGGCTTGGACTAGCATGTGGTTGTCGGACGGAGTTTGCGAGTTTGATTGGCAACTTGGGGCATGGAAAAGGGATGAACATGGAATTAGTGCGAGCCAATGAAAGATGATTCTTTGAACTTTTTAGAAACTCGAGGCAACACGAATGCACGCGTATTAACTACCTCGAATCCTTGCCCCTGTCAGTCGTGTAAAGACCCTCCCTCATAGGTTCCCCATCCAGTGGGTGGTCATGCCCGACACAAGTTCAAGCATCGACAGCAAGATACAACACCGTGACACCGGCGTGAGGCAAGCATGAGACGACGAGCGAGAGGCAGAGAGGGGAACACTGAGCAACGAGTCCCGCAGAGACGAGTGTCCTTTCAGCTCCGTGTGTAAGCGCCCCGTCTTTTGTGTGCTTCACCAACTTGGAAGAATCGCGTTCTCGATGTTTGCCAGTTGGTTTCACTTTCTCGTAGAACCGTGAGTAGCCGCAGCTTCACAGCCCTCTCACCTAGAACAATCAACGAAACATGGATGAAGAACCCCAGTGAGAGGGTTGCAGCGCATAGCGTATTGCGGCTCTGGAGAGGCAAGTCCCATGATGTAGTCCATTCAGTCATGTAGCTCTCAAAACGAGATGCATCTTTCCAATCATGTTTTCTTTTCTTTTCAGCTCAGCTCACGTCAGATGAGAGAAGCCCTTTGTTTACATACAATTACTCCATGTATGTAGGTACTTGAATAAGGAGTTCCATCTTTCCCCGCAAACTCGAATTAGTTCGATTTCGCCCAAACTCGGAGTAGTCTAGAGCCCTAGAAAGCATTAGCAAACTTCTTCCGTAGTCACGGCGTGGCGCAGAGGGGAGGTGAGGCGGGGAAGGAGCGTATTGGTCTGGTTC
This sequence comes from Claviceps pazoutovae, assembly GCA_018360065.1. Lineage (NCBI taxonomy): Eukaryota > Fungi > Ascomycota > Sordariomycetes > Hypocreales > Clavicipitaceae > Claviceps > Claviceps pazoutovae. Next base: position 74,447 of record SRPO01000001.1, read on the forward strand.
TTGGGATGACAAGTTGCGGACGCACAAAAGGGAAGGAGGGACGCTACAAACTTGCGAAGGGGATTGAATTGGGCGTCATAGCCTCATAGCCTCATAGCCTCATAGCCTCATAGCCTCATAGCCTCATAGCCTCATAGCCTATAGGGATGGGATGGGAGTTGGGGAAAAGTTAAAAGGGGGCCTAGGGCTTGATTGTGTTTCTGGGCCTTTTGGGGAGGGGGAATTGTTTGTGTGCTGTTCAGAGTTTGTTCACTTTGACTTGTCTTCTTCACTTGTTGACTTCAGCCTTCACCGGCAGAGCTCGAACACTCGTTTCTTTTGACCAGCACTGCGATCGCTTCTTGAACACAACCGATCGATACCCTTCTGCACCGTATAAGTCACATACAAACACACTCAGACTAGGCTCCAGGCACTGATCGTCTCTTCTTCGTTCTCCTGCCGCCTCACAAAGCACTGAAGCAGCCAACACAAGTGACGATTTCGCTACCAGTATAACACAATATGCGCCTCTCTTCCTTTGCCGTTGCTTGCCTTGCCAGCGGAGCTTTGGCTCAACCGGCTCCTGATTCACCGGTTGATGCTTGCTGCTGCTGCGACCCCAGCAGGAACGTCATCGGCTGCACTCGATCGATCTCAAAGGCGGATTGTTTCTGCGCGGCAGTGGTCTGCCCTCCAGGCGCGAAGACCGTCTGGGACGATAGATTGCAATCCCGCACTGCATGTACGGGAACAGCGACTTCTGTGCCTGTCCAGGCCAGTGGCCGCCATGGGTCGGTATCGACGGTCAAATTGCCGATCCAGAGAGAGACAATGATTGTAGTAGACCCTCACCCGACCCAGGCGACCGCATCATCGAACAAGAGAGACTTCAGAAACAAGACCGAGAATAATGGCTAACCCGTCGTTGTGCAGCACGAGCCCTTTCACGGCAGGCCCGCTTCGAACAAGCCCCCTCAGCGAGTCGAGGCCCGGTCCATGATGACGGTCACGTTGCCGATTCAGAGAGAGACGAGACGCATGTTCATGGGGGACGCTCACACAACCCAGGCGGCCGCATCATCCGACAAGAGAAGCACCAGCGACAAGGTCGAGAACAATGACGAACCCGTCGTTGTGCAGCACGAGCCGTTTCACAGCAGGCCTACAATTCCCGCTTCGAGCATGCTCCCTGAGAGAATCGCCATCGAGAAGAGTCCCAGAACAACCCAGGCTTATGGTCGGCATTCCTGCTGCTGCTGCGACATTGTCACGGAACAGGTGGTGTGTCATGTGAGCGACGAGGAGTGTATGTGCGCCGACGTCATGTGCCCTGAGAATGCCAAGACCGTGTTTGCCACAGCTCCAGTTTCTACTCATACCAGAATCTAAGTATCACGAGACGAGGTGACGATATGGCACTGTTTGCCAGGCGTGACGAGAAGGAAAGGACCGAATCTTCTCTTTTTGCTTTCGTTTCTCTCGGGGGATTTATCGGATTATTTTCTTTGGGGGACGTCTCTTTGGTCTGGCTCTGTGGTGGAAGAAAATAAGTTCTGGCTTGTCGTGATTCATGGTCGGGGGGGGAGCCTAGGGTTTGACCGACTTGACGGGGAGGATATGTGATCGGGCCAGCAGAATGGAAGACCTCCAGACTCCGAGTTGGGCAGATCCATCTTAATTTTTTAATACACGATGTAGTTTTGCTCGTCATTCCACTTGATCAATTCCCGTTCATTGCTTGACCCATTTTCAGGAGTTGGTTACCTTGTCGTGATCAAATTCGGTGCTCAGTCCCTTGTTGCAACGAACATTGCATGTATGTATACCATGTCTCACAATGTCTCAGTCGGATCGACGTCACACGCCACTACGGAGCACAGCCTAGGTACCTCATTACGTTGCCAAGTCCTTCTCCCGCTTTCGCAGAAGTTTATCACTTTCGTAGCAGGGGTCATCCAATCGGTCCGGTCCGCTCGTCGGTCGACGGGTGAAAAACACGAGGGGCAGGGGGTGGAGTTTATTACAAATTACCTACAGTACAGGTATGTATGATCTGTGCAGTTAAGCCCTCCCTTGTTGGGTAACAGTTCGCGGTTCGCGATGTGCTCGACTTGTGTACCAGTTTCGTAGTTTGAACGATTTTTGGAAGTCTTTCTTTTGAAGAATATCGGGATAGAATAAGGGGCATTTACTTGTGTGACGGACGCGTGATGTGTGTGTTTTGTCTGCTTTTTATTCGTGTTGAGTGGACGATAGGACAAGGGGTGGGAGACAAGGCAATGTGGTGCTTTAGTTTTGGTTAGTTCTATGTAGGTACATATGTAGCCACTTTTTGTAACTTGCGCTCTTCTTTTCCTTGCTCATTTCCGTCTAGGTATACCGTATGATAGGTACATATCTTGCGTTTTCCCTCTTTCTCGCTTTGCCCATCACTTCGTTCGGCCTCGGTAGTCGGGACTCGGGAGTCGGCAACCTCGCGACCCCCGCGGCCATCCTTCTTGTCGAATTGCCTAGGCACCTAGGTAAGGTAGGTACATAGGCACCAGTCTAGGTTCCAAGCCAGGGTATGTAGCCTGTATGTACCTACTCCGTAGGCTGTAGGTGATTGTATGTGTATAGATGGCTCGGCGCTACGTAAGCATTTGAAATGCTCTGATCGAGTCAAGCAAAGCAACAAGGTGGAAGCAATGTAGTGCCGAGCCAACTAGGTACTATGTACAGTACCCAAGCGCGTTGGACCCAGGAAACGCAGCGTCACGCGTGACAAGCCGTCAAGCCCTACGGAGTCGAATAAGACAGACAACGCGCTTATTATTGCCCTCCACTTGACCTGTCCCCTCTGGCTCGACCTCTCATTGCTCAACTCTCGAGGCTGGCTCGTGGCAACAAGGGGGAAAGCCGCCCGTGTGGAGAGGTGAGGCGCCAGCGAATGCCCCGTCTCAATAGGCCGGCGTCATGTGGACCGTCGATTTCCCGCTAATCTGGGAGCATCTGCAATCTGTTCCGCTGGCGGCTGGAGCCTGGAGGACTCCTGGACGAAACGAGCGGATCCGATGGTTGGATCCGCTCGTCCGGTTCGTTGATTGCGTTGTCCGCTGCCTCGGGCTGTGGAGTCCTGGACAAGGCCACAAACGGGCATTCTCCCATACATAGGTACGGACTCACGGAGTACGGACTCACGGAGTACGGACTCACGGAGTACGGACTACGGAGTATAGCTCGCCGTCTGCGGGCGTTGGGCTTGTGGACTTGTGGCGGGAGGCTTATCACTTGTCGCGTGCTTACATTGTGCAGTATCGGATGGCTCGGCCTGGACGCCCCCCATGGCGCGAGTCGGGCAGCTTGTAAGGTAGCGACTGGACAGCTTCGGGCAAGCAAAGTTGTGATGAACAGTGCGGAGCTGTGCAGAAAGGGCAAATATGCGTAGAGTCTGTTCTTCGCCATGATCTTGCTATGGCCTTCCTTGCCATGGCCTTCCTTGCCATGGCCTTCCTTGCCATGGCCTTCCTTGCCATGGCCTTCCTTGCCAAGTCGTGATAATTGCCGGCAGTGGGCGCGACTCCACGATCGCTAATGCGCGACTTGCGAGAGCCGAACGCCCTACATAGCACATTACATACATATACCTCTATTACTCCGTATGTACCCGCATTAGACGATGCCGGCTGTCGCCTCACGCACGTACAATCGAGCACATCCCAGCAAGTCGACGTCTCGCGAGACACAACATGTCCACGCAGTCAGAGTCTTGACTATTGGGGTCTTGGGGTTTTGGGGTCTTGGTCTTGGGTTGCTTGCTGCTCACTGCTCCCATTCGGACCTTTCGAGGTTCCCCAGCTCCATCAAACTGCTCCGCCGCTCCGCCGTCGACAACGCTAACTCGATAACTCTAACTCGTTCATTATCTACGCTTCTCCTCCCCTCGCCTTGTCACCACGCTTGTTCACCCGCTTGCTCACTACGCTTGACAACCACGTTTCCGCCTTGTCCTCCTTCCCATCTCCCTCTTCTCTTCTTACCACCGCGCTCGAGTCGACTTCTCCTTCGTGTCCGTCCTCGTCCTCGCGCCCCCTCTTTCTCTCCCTCTCTCCCATGATCCGTCCTGCTTGTGCTTCCCAGCAACGTCCTGGGCACACCCTGCCCGCCGCCCTGGTGCCGTAAGCCTCCTCCTCATGTATATCACGGCGCGCTTCCACCATCGAACCCTCGACCACGAATCCCTCCATGGAACCGGGCCCTGTTCGCTCTGCCGGCGCCGTCGGTGTCTTTGGCGATGACAGCCAGCCGGCTCCCGTTGGTGGCTCACCCGCAGCCGCAGCCGCAGCCGCGCCCGCGCAAGAACCGCCTCCGGCATCGAAACGCCGACTCACCGCGCCCTTTATGCCCGACTGCTGTCGCACTTGTCGATTGCGAAAGGTATGAGTCGAGTGCTGCGTTATCGGAATCCTGTTCTGTTTTTGCCGCGAAGAAGCTAATGAGGGTGGCTTGCGCAGGTTAAATGCTCTGGCAAACTTGGCTGGGAGGCGTGCAGAAATTGTGCCCGACTGGATTTGCAGTGTAGCTTCATTAGTACATGGAAAGAACTGCGATCGACTAGTAAGTCTTTTCCTGTGTGCGCGTGTTTCGCCATGTTTTCGCATAGATCGGCATGCGATGCATCTTCCGTGCTGGTTCCGGCCGTGCCTCGAGAGCTCCGAGGACTGCTTTTGAGAGCTGCCTTGGAGCTGCCCTGACATCTATCCTACGTCCCTCGATACATGGATTAATCCCGTCTTCTTGTAGTTGCGCGCTCAACGCCATCACATAGCCACACCGAGGCCGGCACGTTAAGAAAGAGAGCGCAACGGGCCTGCAGCCAATGTCATGCTCACAAAACCAAATGCTCCGGCGATTTGCCCCAGTGCAAGAGGTGCGTGAGTGGCGGGTGGGAGTGTGAGTACAGGCCCGCGAAGCGTAGGTTTACCAATCTTGTGTTGCAAAGGACGGAAAAGGAGATTGCCGAAAAGGACGGTCATGGCAGTCATGGCCAAGCCAATGTCAACGAAAGTGATGGTAACGGCACGGCGACCGCAACGACCGGCCACTATGAAGCCGACTTCAACACGACGACCTCGACTCACCGTCTAGATGCAGTCACCAGCGTTAGCCCGCCACCAAGTAACACTGGGAGCAGCGGTCACAGCCTGTTTCTCCTAATCACAGAAGGGCCCAATCTCTTGTCCGAGTAAGCCATTCACCGAATAGTCACACACAAACCTAAGATTCTAACTGAAATCGCTCGTCACACAGCGACATGCTGGTAAGACGTGACCTTTTGCTGAGGCACGTGGACGCCTATATGGACAATATGTACTGGCTCCCCAGCCAAGGCTTCCTTCATCCCAAGTCCACCTACACCGACATCGAGAACGGCCTGCTAGATCCTGTCGTCGCCGCCGCCGTGTGCGGCATCACCTCCGTCTTTGTCAGCCCGAACGACTTTGGCGGCGAATTCGGCGTCAAGTGCAGCGCGTACGTCGAGATGCACCTCTTCCACAACCTCGGTCACTCCTCCGACCAAAACCTCGTTCTCCTGGCCCTCAGCATCACGATCAACCTGATTCGCGGCGAGTTCGCCAAGGTGTGGCAGTGGTTTGACGTTGCGTCTCGCCTTGTGCTGGAGTTGCGCCTCAACTGGGATGTGTTTCCGCCGGATCGGTCTTTTGTGCAGCAAGAGTCCCTGCGGCGCATTGTGTGGCATCTGTTCTATCTGGATCGCATGCTGGCGGGTGGCTCCGATGAGTACATCGCTTGTCGCGCGGAGGATATGAAGATCGCGTTGCCTTGCACCGAGTCTGCTTATCGGGAAGACCGGATCGTTCAAGCAGAGAGGTTGTACGACAAACCTGGGGCGCATCCCAGCACACTTAATCTCCATGCGTATCAGCTTCGGCTCATTGATCTGCGGCATCGTATACAGGTGTAAGTCTGCTTTGTTTCCGCATGCCATATATGCTCTCCACCCAGCCTACCATTCATCCCATCTGTCCACGATTCCATCGCCAAAACTCTAACTCATCGCCCCTACGCCAGTACGACAAAGCGCCTCTGCGGCACAAATGCAGCCTCACACTCACAAACAGACGCCTCCAGCATCATGGCCAATATCAACGGCCTACAAAACGAGCTCACCCGCTTCCACATGTCCCTCCCCCCCGACCTCCTCCTCAGCGACCAAACCGTCACCAAGTACATGGCGTCTCCCCAACGGGCCGGCTACGTCTTCCTCCACGCCCACCTGGCTATCAGCCACATGGACCTCTACCGCTTCTCCCTCCCGGGCCAACGAGACAAGGTCTCGGCAGATATCCTGCGCAGGCTCCCGCGCGAGTTCGTTGCCCGGTCTCAGAAGCAGGCCATCGCGCACGCCATGTGTCTGGCGCGATTCTACGATGCGATCCAGACGGAAGTAGATCAGAGGGACCACCATGGCGTGGGAGAGCTTCCACCTGCGCTGACACATCCGCTGTCACTCCCTCTCACGGGCGATTACTCGACGTTTTTTCTCTCGACGCATTGTGTGCGGTTCTTGCTCATCGCGTTGCAGTATGAGCTGTTTCGAGGTGTGGCGCATGTTACGACGGCGCCGTTGTGGAGGAGTGTCGAGGGGGATGAGGCGCATATATACTTTTTGATTGAGTCGGTGCAGAGGGTGGTGAGGCCGTGGGGGTGTATTTTGAAGGTGGCCCAACAAGCAGTATGTTTCTTCTTTCCTTTCTTCGCCTTTGTCTTTGTCTTTTTTCCTCCCCGCTTCTCTCTCTCCCTCTCTCCCTCTCTCTACTCTTCCTCCTATTCCCCGAAATTTGGCACTTTCGTCACCAACTCTCCTTGGCGTGACGACGACTTGATTTATATATACTAAATAATAGCCTCTTCTCCTTCACAGTATGACCACAATGCGGCCCTCGTCGAAGAATTCAAAACAACCCGCAACGTCCCCGACCAGGACCAGAGAACCACCGACTCAATGCCCTCCTCCACCTTGGGCGGTCCATCAAATCACCTCCCGGGCCCGGACATCATCCTCGAGAGCATCGCGACAGGAATCCCCGAAGCTGACCTCCTCTCACAGAGACCCTCTCCAAGCTTGACATATCCATCTCCATGGATGCAGCGGCACCCAGAACCCCCAGGACCTCATTTCTTTGTTCCTCGTATAGCGGGCCGTACCTCTGGGGAGTCTCACTCTCAGCCTGGAGGCAATTCTTCTGGCGTGCCCTTGTTTCTTGAGCAGGGCGGGACTGAGACCAGCAAGCCTCTGCAAGTACCGTTTGTGTACGACGGAGAGGCCGATCGATTGCCCGTGGGGGACTGGGAGGGCGCAACAACGCCGGCTGTGCAATCGTACTGGAGCGGAGGGGGTGGGGGGGTACGCAGCGGAGAGGATTTGTCTTCAGTGTTCCAGAACCCGATTCCGCAGATTCCGCAGATTCCGCAGATTCCGCAGACGATGTCTCAACCTGGTGGGGGGTTTCTCGCGGGGCAGCAGGGTGTGTTTGGGGGTGTTGGGGGGGATGCGGATGCGTACGCTGAGCAGTATGGTGCTGGACAGCATGCGCAGAGTGCTTGGTCGCATTCTTCGGGGCAGGGGTACTGCTGAGAGGAGGAGGAGGGGGGGGGGGGGGGGGGGGGGGGGGGGGGGGGGGGGGGGGGGGGGGGGGGGGGGGGTGGGCTGAGCAGATTCTGTCAGTTCCCGCCGGGAGATATCTGTGATGCTTTTCTGAATGCACTGGGTCGTCGGACTCCTTACAGTTGGCTTGCTAGACGGAGGGTATTTCAAGAGCATGTTATGCGCGGAGTCATGGCTCTGCTCAGCTTGGGGCTCTAGGCGCATGAGTCTATCGAAGCTGATTAAGCCGTGATATAGACGAGCGTCGAAGAATGTAGGAACCACGGGGGGCGCATCATACGAGAGTTTGGTATATATATATATATATACGAGAGCATCATGATGTATATGTCATTTACATGAAGCTTGGTGTACATGCATACACAACTTACAAGAGCCATGGTATAGTTATACGCGCAATGTACACGAAGCCATGGCTTACTTGCAGTGCATTTGAGAGCCATTACGTATATGGAAGAGATTAAAAGAACATTTACGTGGTTTTAGGAAGTTCAGGAGAGCCATTATGCATTTGAGACATCTAAGAAGAGCTATTATTCTGACGAGGCTCAGGAGAGTCATCAAGTAGACACTGATAGATAGAAAAAAAGTCTAGAACAGCGTACACCCATGAATATACCACGGCGCTTTGAAAGTATTTAATCTAGGTTGTCCACCACATGTATGTCTGTACACTACTACCGCGTCCTTGAAACTCATAGCGAATCAAATAGTCCGTGTACCCGAACTTCTCCTTGAAAAGCAACACGGAAGAAGGAATCTAGCCGTTGTTGAAAGTGCTCCGTAGCTAGATGTGGGTTCTCTCGTAGGAACTTCCGGGCAATCTTTATCCGTTGTATCGAATCCGCCTTCTTCCACGCATCGTAATTCCTTGGAGTAGCGCAGTAGAGAAGGCCAGTGTAGATCCGCGGCGCTCGCGGTCATGAAAAGGCTCGGGGGCCCCGAGAGCGCGGACGGACGGACGTACGTACGCCTCGAGTTCATCATGATGATGCCTTTGGTGACACCAATACGCCCGCGTGCCCTTCATCTTCGTACTCTGCCGTACGATAGAGTTAAGAAGGTGCTGTCCTTGTCCAGATTCCGGGTCCTAGACAGCCTCCCGTACGTCGTCTACAGTAATCGTCCAGGGATTCTGTTAACCTCCTAGCGACAAAGGACGAGTCGCTACGGGTGCACTGTCGATAGAGGATGTTTTAAAGACAGCATACCTCCATCTTGAGTGCCTCGCAAGCCGCGGGCCCGTCCTTGAAGAAGAAAGAGAAAGAGATACTGTATATATTCCTTAAAGGATACCTTCTGAGGCCTTGCCGATCACCAATCCGCCTTGCCGTAGGGATAGGGACTCAGAAACGTAAGCGAAAGAAGTCCGCTATCTGTAGCCCATTCATCTAGCGGCGTATCCGCTACAGTACGCCCTTGTCTCGAAAAAATATGGCCGGATAGAGGGTTGCGGAAGGTCCGGGGTAGCATTCGGAGGTAGCCCGTCCCCTACCCGGTTTGACAAATACCGGCTCCATTGAGTTTGAGCCGGCTTATCAAACGACGAGAGCACCGTAGATACTCTTGAAAGGGATATTCTACCTCGATAGCTTTCGAGAACGTAGTCAATGTGACGGCTACTCTGTTGCAGCTCTGACCGTTGCGCTGTACCTATATATCTCCCACTACGCCGGTTCCTACCAGCTTAGTGTTCTGACGTTTTGGTCGGGTCGGTAGGGGTATCCGATTCCTCACAGTCAAAAGCCCATAGTCCGATTTCGAAAGGGCGGCAAGGCGGCGGCGGCGGCTGTCCGTGAGAGTAGCCGCGGAGAATGTATCTACGGGCCGAGCGAGACCTCTTTTCGGCGGGATACCTTTTTTCAACGGGATACCTCTATTCGGCGAGATACCTCTTTTCGGTGGGATAATGTGGCATGTATCGGATTCCGGAACGGAGGTTGAAGGCGGAAGGTGTTCTTCGTGTTCGAGGCACGATTCGTACTCAATCTCGCGGTAAAGAAAGGAGTCCCGGGCAGGAGCATGTTCGCCGCGAGAACACCACTTGATTTGCCGCTCGAGAGGCGTAGGTGAGGAGAGGGTACAAAAGTAGCATATCCCATCTCGCGTAGACCTAGCTCCAGGAAATGGGCGAGGAATCCGGCATTCGTAGCAAACGAAAGAAACCGGGCGCGGGGCTATGCGCCGTACTGTTTTCCGGCGGCGTTCTTGTTGCGAAGGGGTCTCGTTTGCAAGCCGGTTATACTCGCTTGGGCCTCGTATATTCTCGGGAGAGCTACCGCGATTCTTTCGTTGCCGGGGGACTTGCTTATCATAATTCCGGCATCGCTCGCAAGTTTTGGTGAGTCCGGAGGGTCGGCGGGCGGAGGCAAAGTGAGAGATCGGGAGGATGTGCCAGCATTTCGAACATTGCCGCGTACTTCCTTCGGATGCGGTATCCTCGAGCTCCGTAGCGGGAAGCAGCCGGCGTCTTTTCGAAGGTCCGGCTTTGTTAGACATCGTAGAGGTATTGAGACGTCGTATACAAAGGCACAAAAGTGTTGTTGTAACCATGACACTTGTGTTGTGTTGTTTCAAAAGTCCATTTTCGAAGCACGGCGCTTGGCCAATCAGAAGCCGAGCTATCTCTTACATGACGAGAGCACGAGAGCCAATCATTTCGCCAAACATTCATGACTAAGCTATAGAGATTTGAGAGCCTCGAGTGTGTAGAAAATAGAAATCGTGGGAGACAGCCTCTGGCCCTCTATTAACAACGCAACGGCTGCTAAGGGCTTTGAGTCTCAAAAAAAACTCTGGAGGACTTTATTCTCCCTTGAGCCTTGAGAGGCCGACTCTACCATCTATATGTACATGGCTTTCATGCGCGATTCGGAGATGATCTTCCGTAGCGCGGTTCGGAGGTGAGCTCTGTGCCGCTTCAGCCTCCTACAATGCGAATAACCTCTATGACGATGGATACGGAATGTCCACAGTGGAACAAGTGTGTCCACACGTGTGACACCATCGTAAGTTCGTAACCCACGGAGCAGTCGCCACAATACACCTAAGCAAATAGTAACATAATATACAAATCACAGCGACTGTCTTGCATGAGAGGCTGCATGCTTAAGAGGGAAATGCAGTCTCCCTACGTGCAGAGCATCTACCAGAAGTCCAAGACCAGTTTCAACCAACACCATGAGAAACCTACATACCTATTTGTCTGTGTACGTATCGCGGGTCTTCCCTGGCCTGTACTTGATCGTTGCCCATTTCACCACATTCTCTCAAGTATCTAGCCTCCAGATCATCAGAGTCTGTACAGTTCGAACCTGGACGTCAAGACTTCGGAGTCCGGATACAAAGTCCAAAAAGTCCAAAAAGTCCAACATTTACGGAGTAGTTGGCCAGTACAAAATGCCTCACCTATCTCGTGGCCTCGTCCCATTCGACGGAGTATGTGAGGAGTACACATACATACAAGTACATGCCCCCGTCTGTTTCAGTGCGTCTCAAATGCTGAGACATTCCGCTCCAGTGTGGGAGGGGTAAACAAGCCTGTCTACAGTGTACACTGTACAGACACGAACTTGACTATGTACAATCAATGATCATATCATCCGGAATGCCCATTTCCCACAGAGGGCAGGTTTAAGGACTTGGACATATGTAAATACGTACGGAGTATACTAAGTAGTACACACGAGCAGCATGTACTGCGCTAACATATCGTAGGGAGCCAGCCCATTCACGCCCACATTCAGGATTCAATTTTGAGTTAATGGCTCAAAGCTGGGTGAAGGCCTTTGTGCAAACAGATTGGGCCTGTTACCTATTCGAACAGGTATAGAAAGGGAATGGGCAACTTGATCTACTCCGTATAAGTATCAGGATGAGTGCTGTAGTTACTGTAGCATGATCAGCGAATGGCCAGGTTGGTGCCTAAGTAGGTACGCAACATACCTACCTACCTACTACAGTAGGAGAAATCTCTTCAATGTTCATGTTCAAGCCCAATACCGTGCCTTCATATGACGTACACAATACAATAAGCCGCCGTACTCCGTCAGTCTCCGTGAGTCCGTCCGTCACCCGTGGACCGTGGCGGACGTCCTTCAACACCTACGCACGTGGCGTTGGACCCGTACGCCGCTAACTTGGACGGCGCAACATCGTTTGGACGGCGCCTCACAGGCACTGGCCTCCGAATAGGTACAGTAACTTAAAGTAAGTGTACGTGCAGTACCTAGGCTCAGTCAGAGGGGTCAAGACTCAAACCACGTACACCGTACACGCCACACCATCACTAAGCTTATCTACTGTACCTATTCCGGCCCTGGTGGTATCAGTGCACTAACTCCTAGGAACCAGGAACCAGGAACCAAGGGCCATACATAACCCGCACTTATTCGTCAGAGCAGAAGAAGTCAGCCGCCAGGGCCACAGAAACACGTATGCGTAGACTCGAAACGTAAGAAGAGAAGAATTGAATATGTAAGAAGAGATATCTGTATATATACACATGTGCATGTACATTTCCTCAAAGCAACACCGTATCATGGATAAAAAAGGCTCAAATGGTCCAGAAAAAAAGAAAAAAAGAACAAAGAAATTACGACGCAAAAAAAGGGCAAAAAGTTGACGACATGTATGATTCGTTCAATATTACTGGAACAGCGGGCTGTCCTTCTCCTTCAAGCCGCCAATCTGGTCAATGTCAATAGACTGGAATTGACCTTTGACTTCCTTCTCGTATGCTGGGAGTTGCTCCTCCTCCATGGGCTCCAGGCCGACTGTGGCATTGTCACCAACGCGCACGACCAACACACGACCACTTTTGGTCTCGCCGTTTTCGTCGTGCTCGTCGGGAAAGGTGATGTGGATCTGCGGGACGTTATCCGGTGAGTGAGGTGGTGAATTGGGATTCTGGAGCATGGGCTCGCCGTCGCGAGTGATGTAGTAGATGCTGGAGCGGCCATTGTGCGTTGTCTCTATTTTCAGGCCCGGGTGGGGTGATTTAACATCGTCGTACGTGGGCAAGTCGTCGTTGCCATCGAGGTGCTGTTGGCGTCGCCGACGGAGGAATAGGAAGAGAAGAGAAGCGGCGACGAGGGAGAAGAAGACGAGTCCAAGAAGAATAATCATCAGGTTGATCATGTTGTCGGAACCATCCTGGCCGCGGCGAGAGATGGTGTGAAACGAAGGGCTGGCAAGCCTTTTACTGCTTCTGCCAACCAGGTGTGGCCTCCAGGGCTCTGCTGCTACTAGTTTGTTTGAGGAGGCGGGCATCGCGCTGCGTGCCGCCATTGAGGAGCTATGTGCGCCATTGAATAGGTTCGCATGGGCGTGTCTGTTGCGGAAATTAGGAGGCATAGCGGAGACGGTAGCCGAACACGACTGCTGTGGAAGAAAGAAGGACAAGTCTATTATATTTCATCCATCGTTAGTGCATGCATCAAGCGACAAGACGGTCTTTTCTCAGAGCACTGATGGATTACATATGCCTTGCACACGTTGGGCAACTCCATTTGCTCTCTCAACGTGACAGATGACTGAAGGAAGAAGAGAGGAACTAGGCGCATTCCCCCAGAAGGTCGGAAAGACATGTGGTGTACAGGCTCGGGAAGCCCCGAACACACAAGACCTGGCTGGGTGTAGCGAGACACCACTGGCACTGCTTGTGTAGCCCGAGGTCGACGAGGAACGTGGTGTGTTGACTTTTCTTGCGAGTGGCTTGATACAGCGAGCAAAAACAGCGCCAGCCCGTTCCCGAGGCCGATACATGTGTGCCCATTCCATACATGCCATTTTGTCGCATACCAGAGCATGGCAAAACAATGGCACCCGCACAAAGAGGGGATAACCCCGCTCGGGAATTCAAAGTCGCCCAGAATCCAATCCATGCACCAGAAATCATATAACTCACGTCGTTTTGATGCTCCTGCCTGACCTGGAGAATGCAAAGGTCGGGGGAAGTATTATTCGTGGCTCTATGTAGAGATGCAGTCGGCGGCGGCTGCGGCTGCGGCGGTGCAGCGACAATATGGGTTGATCGATTGACTCGATGAAGAATCGGATAACGAATCGTGTTGTTGTTTCAATGATTGGCAGATGCGATCCAAGGTTCGTGATAATACAAATAGGCCAGCTGAGATACAAATTGATTCGGAATGGGAGTTGACGGAATGACCGGACGGATCTTCAGCAATAAAGGAATGAAGCTGAAAAGATCACAAATAAAAAAGGAGTTTGTCGAGAAAGAAAGGTTGACAAGCTGGGGTGAAACGAAGGTGAAAGGTCAATGGACCAAGATAAAAGGCATGGATGAACCGAGGCCTTGTTCCTGAGTTGGTTTGCAGGTTCGCAGAGAAGGGAATTGGAATGAATGGAGGAGAGGGGCAAAAGTGAAGGCGAAAAGCAAAAAGGAGATGGACATGGAAGTAATTAGAGCCGCGAACTGCGCAGGGAGCCGAGCGAAGGGCCCGCCGCCAAGAGTCAGGAACGACAGGCACGAGTTACAACAGCACAATAACAGGCACATGCAGCCACAACAGCCACAACGGGCGCAGCGCCGCTACAACGATCCCGACCGCCAATGGCGTCCACGTTAGACTCCACCCCGCACGAGCGGGAAATGAGGTCCGCGCTGCCATCGGCGCCTTGCAGGGGCCTTCTTGGTTCTCCTGCAGGGGCCGCGCGCACTCCATTGGCTCACCTATCATCAAGAGGGGCACATCTAGCCAATGGCATCAGACGTCAACCGTTCCTCGGCCCAGACCTTCGTCTTTTCTATCTTGGGTGCCTTCTCGGTCCATCATCCCTGACTCCCTCCCTGAGCATGCCCATGCCCTCAGCATTCTGCAGAACCGATAGGTATGTAGACAGGCTGCGGTACCTACCTACAGTGGCAGAAGGCAGACCTTGTCCAATCTTGAGATCTTTTGAATCTTGATATCGTAGCGAACGCGCCGGCCGAGTAGTGCGGAAGCCGGTCCAGTTTCAGATTGATACGGCGTGCTGTGCGCGTGCTGTTGCGATGGCTCGGACCTTGGCCCCAATGACAGCATGTTTGCCACGTTGAAGCTTGTGCGCTAAGGAAAAAAGGAGAAAAAAGAAGGGAGGAAGGAGAGATAGAAGGGGGGGAAGAAAGGCAATGTGTAGAAACAATGGTATTTTCCTGGCCCTTTTGAGAACGGTCCCTTGGTAAGTGTGGATTGGTGTTGCGCACGGAGGGAAATGTTTCGTGATCGTCGGTTTCGGGAACGGAGCCTTGCCGTGATGACGTTGCAGTCGCTGTTGGACTGACTTGTACTATATCCTGTACCTATTGCGTCTACTATGTATCACAACAGGCGACGACAAAATAATGCGGCGGTTCAGACGTATCGGTGCGATCAGACATCAGACGTGGCTCGTGGCGAGAACATCATTAAGTAAGCCAAATGAATGAAGAAAGCCCGTTCCAAGGCGCCCAGCAAGCAGCAGACTGACCATGGTAAGGTTTCTTGAAGTTCGTAGATGCAATGGATGTTTTATGTTTAGAGCTTTAGGTATGTATATCTGAGTGTGTTTCAGCCACCACAACTTACAAGGCGCCAGACTTCTGTTTATAATTGGATTTAGCCATCGTTGGTGAGCATTGCTTGGACTTGCGACTGTCTCCCAAAGCTACTTGGATTACGCTATCTGCTAATCGAGCATCACGATTCACGACGCACGAGATGCGTTCTCCAGTTGGGGCGGGGAACAGCGGGTGGCCGGTCTCAGAGGTGGACCCCGCGTCTGGAAAGGTACATGTACATACTCCGTACCCACGGAGTGTGTTCCTCCTCATCGTAGCAGCGCGTGGAGCTCACGGTTGCCGGATAAGTCCGGCAGCCCCCGGTGCGTGGTGGACTTGACATGATTAATTTACGTGGGGTGTTCGCGTCTCGCGCTGATGATGGTCTTGTCATGGCTGAAACAAGTTATATTGCGTTTGCACAAACATTGAATAGATGAGTAGAGGTGCTCTCGTGAATTAGATGATTTATACATAGCTTGTGTGGTGACTAGTCGTGGTTTGGACGGACGAATCTACGTCTACCTACCGGTAACAAACTGCACGTTACCGACAACGCGAACAAGTGCACTCACGCAGCAAGTCGGAACAAGCCGTGGCTCCCTGGGGCGGTGGGTTGGGGAACTTGGGGAACTTGGAGTGGTTTGGGGCACTTTGGCCACCACGACTGGGCAGCTGCAGGTCACCAAATGTTGTGCAAGTTGCTGATGAGGCTCGCCTTGCCTTCGCCTTGCCTTCGCCTTGCCTTCGCCTTGCCTTCGCCTCGCCCATCGTTCATTGTCCGCCTTCGCCTCGCAGGTCGCACTGCGGTCTCCCGCCTTTTGTGGAAGCACAAAAGACGTTTTCGGGCCGAAGACGGCCGTCGCATGCTTCTTCCAGTCACAGTGTTCTGTGCCTGCGGTGGTACATAGCGGAAGCAGCAAACAAACATGGATTGGGTGCGTCTACTACTCCGTAGTTCTGTTAGAACTTAGGCGTAATGGTGTCCTTAAACGTTCTTGATGGTAAATCTAACACTCCTAGCGTCTACTCTAGTACCTCTCCGTAGGCTAATCCGTATGCACATTCAAGCCCTGCAGGCTGCGTGCGTCGAGGCGGCTATCGTAGTGGGGCCACGCAGATCGAGCCCTGTCTTGGTATGCCGAAGGGCCGGCCACAACGCACACGCGCATTTGCTGCGACACCAGCGCGTCTTTTTTGTCTCTTCACATGTCCCAGGTTGTGTAGGAGTGCATGAGGAAACCTGCGAGAGCCGGC
Organism: Claviceps pazoutovae; assembly: GCA_018360065.1. NCBI lineage: Eukaryota > Fungi > Ascomycota > Sordariomycetes > Hypocreales > Clavicipitaceae > Claviceps > Claviceps pazoutovae. The sequence continues at coordinate 90,898 of SRPO01000001.1, forward strand.
TCACCTTTGTCCAGCCGGGCCTCAGAAAGAGGAGATGGCTTTCACCGTGTGTGGTAGGTATACGAGGTCGGAGAAGGCAAGAAGCATGACCCATGATGCATCATGCAATAGCGTCGCTTTCGCCTTCGGATTTGTTGACTTACGTGTTGTAAGTTGTGATGTTGGGTCACAGTTGGGTGAGGGCTCAAAACGCGAAATGCAGAGTGCGGAGCCCCCTTGCGAGTTGCAACGCCCCTTGCGACGCCCCTTGCAAGAAGCATGGGAAAAGAAGGGGCCCTGGGAATCTGGGATGGGCCGCCTCGTCCCTTATGTCCGAGACGGGCGCCCTTGATCCATTCTCGACTTTGGGGGCCCTTGTTTGTTGCCCTTGCTGCGCTGCCCTTGTTGTTGCTTGTTGTGTTGCCCTTGGTGTTGCGACCGGCTGTGTTGTCGACTGGTCTTGAGCTTGTCCCTGTTTTCCTCCAGAGCCCATTACATATCCTTCATTGGGGAGGGCCTTGCTTCTGTGGCACCCTTGCGCCAGTTTGTCGGTGCTACGTCCGCCAATAACTACCTAGCTATGTAAGTATGTGCATGCTCCGTAAATAAACGAGTCGCGTTTTACAGAGTAGTTTGCGGATGTCATGTCATGATTTTGTTGTGCTTGTCCTCCCGTCGTCAAGACCTTCTGCGCACAGTGGCTGGCTGGCCTCCCTTTCTTCGACGTGCCTGTCTCGCCCGTCATTCCTCACCACCACCATACGTACCATCCCTGGGATTTACTCCGTACAGTACATAGCGAGTGAGTGCCATTTGCCTCGGCAACAGCCAAGCAACCTGCTTGCATGCCATTCTCGTCATTGTTGCCCGCCAATCGTACTCCGTAGTCCCTTGGGGTCTCCCCCCCCCTTGGCATCGATCGCGCGTCGTATTGGATCCGCCCCTCCCGCCTCCCGCTTCCCGCCTTGCCCCCTCCCAACTTCCCGTCTTCTCACCCACTCCCACCTCCCACACAGCATACATCTTATATGGGTGTGCTGCCAAGCGGTTTTATCACGGCCTTTTCTTTCGTTGCTTCCTCCATTTGATGCTTCGTTGCTTCATACTTCTTACGTCAAGAAGCTACGGTACGCTTTGCTTGAACGTCGCTTTTATCAGGCTGTGGCCACGTTATTTCCGGCCCAAGCTTCGTAGCGCATACAGACAGAATTGAAGAGAGGGTATTTTTGGGTGAGCAACAACAAGATAGTCATCCTTCACATCTCTCGTCACTTTTCTCTCGCTCTTTTCCTATGTTAGGGAAGGTTTTTTGTCTAGTCTTTCTCTGTTAAGAATTTGATGCTCTTATTTCTGTGAGAAAAGTTTTGCTCTACACTCTGATAATCCGGCCACTACACCTACCGAACGATAAGCTTAATTTTGTCCGGCCTTTGCACAAGCTTCGCAACAAGCCGGCATTCCTTTTTTTTTTCACCTGACGCTGATGGGGTTGAGTTGACCGCACGCTAGGTTGCGAGGCTTTTCAGCCAAACGAACCTCTTACAATGACATTTGAGCATGCGATACTGACGACTTTGTACGGATTCTCCAGTAGCGTATTCCCGTCCAGATTGATCAGCAGGCTAGCCGCTGTGGTACATGACGTCTACTGCACCTTTCCAAACCATCTTCATCGGAAAACCGTTTTTCTGAAAGGACTTATTGAAATCTGTCGGCAAGTACGGAGTAACTCAACTCATTTACCAGCACTCCGAATGTCACTTCTTGCAAGTCTGCCATCTTCGGTCCATCTTGCGTTGGCACCCGTGCCCCGGTTGTTGCACCCCGAAAAGCTTAAAAAGCAACGCAAGAAGAAAACTACCCAAAACACTAACAACCGAATTTAAAGATAGCTATTGCATAGAGGTTAAAAGCGCTGTCCACCAGCAAAAAATCAAGTGGCAGCCACACATCTTTGGCTCCATTTCAGTGCCATTTGGCCATTCGAAACATACTTCTGCTGCGCTGGCTGTGAGCGCCATCGCACATCTTACACATCTACCTATCTGTACGACCGCCAATCTTGTAACTTGTAAGGCACTCGAAATTTGTTAAAAAGCACCGAAAGTACCTGCCCGGATCGCCCAGAGGCGCAAAATAAATCACTTGCACCTCTCGCCCTCCTCTACCTTACCTTTCTCTTTCACTTCCGTTTATCGTCACCTCTCGTCCCCGTCTCTCACCGTTCAATGTACGCTCACACAGCGTCCGCCACAGCGACCGTCACAGGCACTAGCAGGTCATCTGTGGTGAGTCGACAAGATTTTTCCTCCTTGTTTTCTGTTTTGGTCCCTTGACGCATTTGGGTGGCCCTGGCCTCATCACTGCTCTGTTCAGGTTCCTTCTCTGCTGCTGTGGAAGGAGGTGTTGGTCCTGCCTTCCCCGTCCAACTCGGAAAGCTTGAGCGCAGGCCTCGCAGTCAGCATTTGCTCCACGTCTCCACGTCTCCATGCAACTTGTTGTACCCGCACTCGCGCCGCATCTTTCTTGCTCCGTCTTGGCTTTGACCCTCGGGGTCACTTTTGCGCTTGGCTCTGGCTTTTGCCGTCGGCCTTGTTATTAATATTTTCACTCCATCACCGCTCGTTCTCGTCGATAACTGACACTTTTTCCCTCGCTAGGCGCTCTTGAGCGACATTCTGAAGCCCAAGATGGCCCCCGGATCTAGCGATGAACCTCAAAAGTCCATGGGTTCTGGCTTTCCAGGCTCGGGCCTTTATCCCAATACTAATATTTGGACGTCCTCTCTATCTAACACCAGAGAGCGTTCCGCTGTGAATAACATCGGCAATAAAGGCAAAGGTGCGTCAAAATCATGAACTCGTTGCACGCACCTCGGAGACTTCCTAATCAAAATTTTCTCTTCCACAATTCATTTTCATCAACACGTCTTTGTTTTATCCTTGTGTACTCATTCTGCTGCCATTACAGATCCCGAAGGCAGCCCTTCTGGCTCTAGTGCCCTGGCTGCCGACTCTGAGGCCGACTGGTCTTCTCATCCTTGGAAGAACACCATGCGCTCGACCCGATCCGTCAGCAGCTCCCCAAATCGAAACGGCGAGGCTCCCGCTCCCAATCGCAGCGGCTACTACGAGCATGCCACTCCCTCCGCCATTGGTATACACCAGGGCAGCTTTGGTGGCAGTAGCACGCCTCCTTCAAACGGCACATCCTATGATCCGGACTTTCGGTCGCAACAGCGTCAAGAGATTGCCACCGGGTCCTCCTGTATAGGCTCCCGTGGCATCTATCCCCAAGCCCAAGGTCGCCAGTCGATCTATCCCTACTCGGGACAGTCTCATGCTTCACCTGCCTTGCAGGCCTTCTACCGTGGACACAACACGCCCAGGAATGCAGACCGCTCTCAGGGGACCGTGGGAGGCAACCAACGGACTGAGCAAGGTTCGTCGTTCCAACTCGGTTGCCAAGTGGCTCTGGATCACGCAGGCCCCAGTGGTGCTACTCTCATCAACTCTGCGCCATCATTCCAACTCAATCCCGGATCGCAACCCTGGATGTCTGATGCCATAAACTCAATGCACCTGAATCTCTCGCCCGCCCAATACTACAAGGCTATGAAGCGGCCATCTATCGATCAAGTCGCTCCGGCATCGAATGATCGCGTGCAAAATGCGCAACATCATTACAGCCCGCGGTATGCGGCTAGCTCCGATTCATGGTCTGCCCAACCTTCATCCAGAGCTCCCAGACTCAACAATTTGGAGCGACGAAGCGCTGCTTCCCAATTTCCACAAGTCTACGATCCGTCTCTCTACTACCATCAATACGCATACCCTAACATAGTACCTCAATACACCCCATCCCAAGTCCGAGCCCAAAACTCGCTCAGTATGTATGGACCGGCTTCCATCAATCAGGGTCTGGGGCAAGGCAACATAAATATAATACACCCTGCCGCCGCCTACGCTATGGTTCCTGCTCCATACCACCATGCCGTAGCAGGTGCTCACTCGTCCGCCTTGCCATTGTCCGGCCAAGATCAAGATCCCGACAAACCTTTGCGCAGCGTTGCATTGCAGACGTTTTATGCTTGCAACAAGTCGGTCAAGCGATACGAAATCAAGGACCTCTATGGGCATATTGTCGAATTCAGTGGCGACCAGGCCGGATCTAGGTTTCTTCAGAATAGACTCGATACAGCCAATAGTGAGGAGAAAGAACACGTCTATCGCGAGATTGAACCCAACGCTCTCCAGTTGACAAAGGATGTCTTTGGTAACTATATTGTGCAAAAGATTTTCGAGCACGGCAATCAGGTCCAGAAGCGAGAATTGGCCGACAAGATGAAGGGCAAGGTTGTGGACTTGTCTGTTCAGCTCTATGCATGTCGCGTGGTGCAAAAGGTAAATAGACTCCTTCGTCCATATTCAGGGCAATGCCTGCTCCTTGTCTTTGACGCTAACGAGTTTGTTAGGCCATCGAGCATGTTCTGGTCGATCAACAGCTCGAGCTGACCATGGAACTCGAACCCGAGATTATGCGCGTCATTCGAGACCCGAATGGCAACCACGTCGTCCAGAAGGTTATTCAAGTGGTATCCAGAAAGCACTTGGATTTCATCATGGACGCTCTACGTGGGCAAGTGGGAGGACTCGCCTCTCACATATATGGATGCCGGGTCATTCAGCGCATGCTTGAATATGGGACCGAAATGGACAAGGTGGAAATCATGGCGGAGCTGCATCCAGTTGCTCAGAGGTTGATCACGGATAGGTATGGAAATTACGTGGTCCAGCATGTCATTTCGAGGGGCAAGGCAGCAGATCGAAACAAGATGATTGAGTTGGTCATGAAGAAGGTGCTGCCTCTGTCAAACCACAAGTATTCATCCAACGTGGTGGAAAAATGCATCGAATGCGGATCTGTGGAACAGCGATGCGCCATTCGAGACGAAATCACGACCGTAGCCAATAACGGCACTATGTCTGTTCAGCAAATGATGCGCGATCAGTATGGCAACTACGTCATTCGTAAGTGGCTGACCGAAATGAGCCAGCTGGCATAGCTTTTTGACAAGGGCCACGATGTACTAACCGGTTTTATCTATAGAAAGGCTCCTGGCTCACCTCAAGGGCAAGGAAAGAGAAGTGCTTGTAAAAGTAACCAAGCCTCTTTTCTATGCGATGAAGAAGAATGGAATGACTCGGCAGCTCACAGCGCTCGAGTACCCTCTCGGCTTCACCTCAGTCAGCCCTGGCAATAGTCCAGGCAACAGTCCAAGCAACAGTCCAGCCAAAGGTCCGGCCAAAAGCCCTGGCAGCAGCCCTGGCAGCAGTCTGCGCAGCAGCCCGCGCAAGAACAATAAGAAGAAGGGCTCCTCCAGTCCGGCGCGTGGTAACTCGACTTTCGACACGCCAGCTCTCACCAACGGATCGATTAGTCCACAGAGCAGCAGCCCACGCAGTGCTCGTGTCAGTAATGTTGATATCTCCACTGACGACGGCAGCAAGTGTGGCTCCGAGAAGCACTCCCGCCGGGTCAATCCTCAGTTGCGTGAGGAGGAGGCATAGGCCGTCACTCATTATACCACCAACAGCCGTATGAAGCGACGATGACCAGTGCAGACCTTTCCTGTCCGTGGCTACCTTAATGTACTCGACTGTTTTTCTGTCCTTGCATTCGCGCAAGGCTTTGCTTCTCTGTGTATCAATTGAGCACGAACACAAAGTCGATCTTACAAAACCCGGGTGGCGTCTCTACGTCACAGTTATATTCGAGCGACGCCTCTCGCAATGTCATGCTCCGCTGATGATTATCCTTTTCAATACTACTCTCCATACAAATCACGGCATAATCGATAGATGCTTCTAATATTCAGGCACGGCCGTCATAGAGAATGAGCTCCTCAACGGAGACTCGTTCTGCATGTTTCAATATGCAAATATACCCTTTCTCTTTCAACCTTTCCCCTCTTGATGGTTCACCAACAACAGACAAACCGGGGCGGGAGCATATCACCACAGCGCATCAGGACATTATTTGGGAAGCTATCAGCAGCGCATCCCACGCAATAAGCGTGCAGCGGAAGGACTACTTGTTATGTTTTGATTTTGATTTTGATTTTGTTTGGAGGGAGCTGCGACATCAAAGGCTTTGTTCTGTCGGCGTCTCCTTATCCGGGGCGTTTGAGTTGTTGCAGTTCTTGGTTTAATTTGACGAATGGCTATGGATTTTGCTGATTGCTTTTTGTTTTTCGTGCGTGTATTGATGTATGTATTTGGCGCGGCCCTTTCTGGCCTGGCACCGTAAAGTTTAAACGCATGAACAGGATGCGGACGGGCCGGGATTCCGTTTGGGGAGGGTCTGCGGAGTGTTATGTGCTTCTGGGACTGTATTCTGAGAGCCGGATGTATTCTGATCTGGATCGTATTATGAGCTGTATTGTATTGTGAGCTGTATTCTGATGTGGATTTTATTTTGAGCTGGACTGTATTGTAAACCGGATTGCATCGTGGGTTGGAACGTGTTCTAATTTGAGATGAAAATCGTTTTCTGATCTTTGTTCCTATTTCCTTGTAGACGTCCTGTTGGTCCAGGCTCGCGCCCTTTCCTGCATCCATCGAGAACAACGAATACAAGGTACCTAACGGAGTTGCCGTGTCAGACTTGCCCCCACCCGGCGGTGCGCAAATTGCCAATGGGCCCTGGCCTAGGACCTGAGGCGACATCGCATGCTCCGTCCCGACGCTAAGCTACTCTTGGCACTTCTTGGGCTCAAGTTCCTGGTTCGCCCGTAATTGAATGCTCGTCATTCGATTGGTACGTCCGCGCGGCACGCACCGGCTGCATCGCACGTATGTACATCCCGAGAGCCACTTGTTGACTTGTCTTCTTCAGTTTGCCCTCTACACTGTCTGTTGCTCTGTCGTCTACTCCGTCTTCTATCTGGAAGGGCATACATACTCTTGAAGCGACACACGACTACCACCATCATCAATAACATCACCACGACCACCACGACGAACACGTGCCTATCCTGTGCACCCTCCGACCAAAACCCCCCAAACTCTCGCTTCTGTCCGCGCCACCGAATAAAACCTCCTCCCCAACACCGACCCAATGCCGACCGGTAGACTCACCTTCCTATATCCCCCGCACCTATTGCGCTCGACCCGAACGACCTGCACAGCCGTCACCGCGGCACGCAACACCATCACGACGAGGAGATGGGTTGGGACGGCGCGGTCCAAGAGCTCCTTTGCGCCGCGACATGGGAACGCGGTGGAGCCGGCGACGTGGGATGGGGGAAGGCAACCGCCGAGGAAGAATAACAACAACAATAACAGTAGCAGCAGCAGCAGCGGTAGTGGCGAGGCGAGCGAGGTGAAGAGGCGGGATTCGCTGGCGATGAAGGATGAGGAGAGGTTGAAGATGCCAGGGCAGAGGGGGCAGGGGAGTGCTGGGGAGGGGACACTGGGGAAGAGGAGAGGGCATGGGCAGATGGCGGCGGCTTCAACGACAGCTGCGGGATCGGCTTTGAAATGTCGCGCTGAGGCAGGAACACGCCCGGCAAAGGGGTCTCCTTCTGTTGCGGTCACCGCCAAGAGTGCCAAAGTTTCCGGGTCCAATGCCAACTCCAACTTCCACTCCAACGCCAGCGCCAGCGCCAGCGTCAACGCCAATATCATTGATAAGTCTTCCTCCTCGTCACTCCCGCCGAATAAGACGAATGCTCAGGACGAGAACTCCCCCTCGATACCACCCCTCGATGCCGGCGACCTTGTGCCATTACCCTCCCCGGAGACGCTCAGGGATCCGCACATGACTCCGCCGCCGTACGTGCACCACTTTGACAGCTACTCGATGGTGAAGCTCCTAGAGGGAGGGGGCTTTTCGCCCGACCAGGCCATAGAATCTATGAAGGCGATTCGGACGGTTCTGGGGGGCCATATACAAGTTGCGCAGAGGAACTTGGTGAGCAAGGGAGATGCTGAGAATGTAAGCAATACCTTTTTTTTTTCTACCCCCACGTGTGTGTGTGTGTGGGGGGGGGGGGTGTGTCGGAGGAGAAAAGAATACCGTAAACAAGGGAATATATGTTAATGGGAGCTCGTTTACAGGAAGCATACCTTTTCCGTGCCGCCTGCTCTGAACTAGGCACCGAAATTAAGACGAATCGCCGTCTACAGATGGAACAGATGCGGCAGCAGCGGACGCATCTGCAGCACGATTTGGATATTTTGACGCAGACGCTTAATCAGGAGTTGTTGACGCTGAGTGATAGCGTGAGGGGGCTGTTTCATAATAGGAATATGACGGTGCGGGAGGAGCACAAGGCTGTGGATAGTGCGGTATGTTCATTTTTCTGCAGTGTCATGTTTTTGAGGTCTCCTCTGTTTCTTTCTATAGGTTATTTTTTTGAGGGTTTCCGTGAGGAGAGACAGCCTCCAAGAGAGAGCCTGGAATATCTCTGATAAGAGGAGAGATACATCTCCGAGGAGAAATAGAGATATAACTGTTGCTAACTGACGTTTACAGATCCAACAAATTAACTACAAAATAAGCGTCCTCCTCACCAGCGACAGCAAATCTGACATAGAAGGCGTCCGGTGGGTGTTTATCCACCGCTCCGTCGTGGGCCTCCTCTTCCTCACGGCCGTCTTGCTCGCCACGTTCCCCTTTGCGAGGCGGAAAGCGAAGGAGGAGGAGGACAAGGCGTGGAATCTGCGCGAGGGGCGGCGGATGGAGGGGGAGGGGGGCAGTGGTAGTGCGTCGTCGGATGCGGCGGTGATTCAGCTGGGCTAGCTAGTGACTTGGGGATGCGCAGATCGACATCTGTAACCGGCATGGATCTATGAGTTGCAGGGGAGATGGAAGCATGTTTTCCGATCACCATGGTTTGGGGAAGCTCAGGACTGGGAGTATTGCGCTGCAGCCGTGGCAGGACTCAAAGGGGTATACACCAGTCACAAGTCACAAAGATGAGGAGATGCAGATGGTGGAAAGATGAAAAGATGAAAGAGAAGCATGGCATCCCGCATCGCACCTCTATGTTTATATGTATATAAACAGTCAATCTCAATCAACGAGGGCAATCGAGCTCAATATGTACATACATAAGATGGCGTTGCGTCACGAAGTGGTCGTTGCATTGCACAAAAATCCCTTCTTCTGTGCTCCACTCACCCCTGCGAAAACCAAACGCGTACTCACGTGCCCTCGCGTCTCCATCCCACACCATCTCCGCGTCGTACGTTGCATCCATCGCGGACGTTCATCCACCTCCGCTCATCCTACAACCAATTTCCCACCCTCCTTTTCTTTCCCACAATTGCAAAGAGCTTGACAACTATACACGTTTGCAGGTGCAAAAAAGAGACAAACACAAAAATAACCCCTCCATCATCAGCATGCCCTCCCCAACGCCCCAACCCGAACCCGAATCCCAATCACCGCCCCCCGGCCCTCGTGCCCAGCGCCTCCACCAAATCCACGCCGCGTCCCTCACCCGCACCCTCGACAAGCTCGCCTACGAGAACCTCGCGCCCTGCTTCCCGACGATTGCGCGCCGCGCAGAGCCCATCCTCCGACAAGTCCAGTCGCAGATGGTGCAGAAGCTGCGCGAGAAGAGCGAGGCCGAGTTTGAGGCCATTTTGCGGGCGCGAGGCGTGGTAGGCAAGTTGAATGAGTTGGAGGGGGTAGTTGCGGCGGCTGCGGAGGAGCAGGCGCGGGTGCGGGCAGAACAGGAGAGGACGGGGGAGCGGGAGGGGGAGGGGGAGGATGATCGTATACCGTATGTATATCTTTGGCTTATCCTGGTCCTTTTCGGAATCCATGGCGAGCTTTGCTGTTTAATTTTTTCTCCCCAAGTACCCCTTTATATGGAGTCAAGATGGAAACAAAGATAGAAAAAGAGAGAAACCCCGAATGAGGCAAAACGTAACATAAAGGAAGGATCATGCTAATACATCGTAACACGGCAGACCTCATCTCCTTCCCCCCCAGGACATTCTCGCCGCACATCTCTCGCCCCGCCTTGCCGCGCATCAGTCTCTCCTCAATGCGCGTCTGCAGACCACGCAGGCCCAAAATGCCCTCTTGGCAGATCATGTCCGCCAGCAGCGGCAGGAGATGGACGAGCTGCTCGGGCAGTTGGACCGGGCTGTCGAGGATGTTCGGGGCGCGAATGCCGTGTTGGGGGCTGTGGCGGACGAGCTGGCTGCGGAGGCGAGGGCTGTGGATGGGCAGCTGAGGGCGGAGATGGCGAGCTGAGGTGGGAGGGCGCAAGTAACGATGAAGAGAGACGTTGATTAAGAGATTCAGTGATGCGGGGGAAGATGATTTGAGGGGATTTTAGTGTGGACATCCACAGGGGCACAAACGGGCGTGCGGTTGGGTTTTGGAAACGTGGCCTCGTGTAGTCATTTGACTGCTAGCGTTGGGAGTTGGGATATCTCTTGATGTACGTCTCTCTGTTCTGTGGGTTTCTTCTCGGCTTAGGCGGCCATGGGAGCATGAGTGTGTTTGTGTATGCTGACATGATAGTTTTCAAGTGCTGAAATATATCAGAGACAGTGGCTGGTGAGCATTTTGCATCGGCGGCGACATCATGAGCTGCCGTCTTTCGCGCGGCATCCTCCAACGCCCATGCGGTGCTAGCACGGCGCTTAGTTATGAACTCGGGATGATCGGATCGGGAAATTGCTACGACTACTACGGGATTGCTATGACGCTGCGGGTCAGCTTACCTCACGCCTTTGAAGGAAGAGCCTCTTGCACCTCATGAGTCCTGTTCGTGTTTACTGGCTCCCAACACCATGGCCGTACTTCCGTCTGATGCCTTGATGCCAGAGGTAATCAATCTACTCAAGTAAAAGATGCTCTTCACAAAGCTATCAATTCTTGGTCAGGCGATCGAGGCCACGCCCTCAGGACTCACTGTGGTCAGCTAACGGGCGAGACATCAGGCCAGTATAAGATCACGGATCACCTATACTTGTGATCGGAGCAGCTGATCAGCGAGCTCAGCAAAATCGTCTCGTCGCTGCGGGTGCCCTTTTCGATCCTGGCCCAGAAACTTTCTGATGAGCAGGCTGGGCCCTTCGCCATGAGCCTGATCCATCTAACCTGTTCAGAATCACATTCCTAGCAGCCGTCGAATAGCTCGTACATTCCATCGACACCTTCGGCTCGAAGATGACGCTTCGATAGATAGCTAGCCATCGTGAAGCTCATCCACCGCTTCAGAAGATCCGCGCTTGGTTGAGGCAAATACGAAATTGTATGCAAGAGCAAGGAATATCCCTAACCAAGAAGCCAAGTACAGGCAATGTTTTGGGCTGCAGGGCGGCAGCAGAACATGTCGCTTCTCAAGGGCAAAGGCACGGGGCTCGAAGACTGCAACAAGCTCACACAGCGTCGGGACAGAAAGATCAGACCATTGCTTTCTTTCCGACATTCCATGACTTCTCGCAGTCTTCCGGCCCGATGCTTCCGGACTTGTATAGCGACATCTGCTGCTGCTTCTGCACCTAATAGCGTCTGTTCCGCGATGCCAAGAGTGGTAGCTAGCCATGAGCAGCCAATATTCCATATCAAATTCGCTACACGAGATCCGCAATCCGGGGCCATGGGCACCATTGCCGTCGGCATCATGAATGATCAAGGCATACAAGAGTCTCCGGCGCTAGTTCAATTGGCATCGACCCCTCCTCTGTCATCTCGAGACATGCATGATGCGACCATCAATCGTGCCACGCTCCACTGACTAGGTATTTGATGTGACGGCTACTCTGTTGCAGCTCTGCCCATTGCACTGCACCTATATATCCCGCACTAAGCCGGTTCCTACCAGCTTAGTATTCTGACCTTTTGGTCGGGTCGGCAGGGATATCCGATTCCTCACATTTGATACTCGATATGACTGATTACCTTGCACCGTCATCTAATGACGCAACGCATCTCAGTGTAGTCCAGTTTTGTCAAACCGGCGAACAATCTCCAGCTCACCACACATAGGTATCTTGCATTAGTTCTGATAAAGTTGACTCGCCGAGACATCCTGTTGGGGGCGGACACTTCTCCAGTTGTTTTGACGCGATGTTAAGTCCGAAAGATTGCATGAATGGATCCCAATGGTAGTGCCAGGCCAGATGCTCGATCGAAAAAGCAAAGAAGAAAACACGCGTGTATAAAGCTGCTGCAAAGCGCTCCGTATCTTGTGCTCTCGAGCCATCATCCACCATCTCTGACACCAGCTCAAGCGTATACATTACAATACACGCATACTTTTTTTCGTGCTACCCAACATCATGAAGATCGCTATCCTCGTTACATCTCTGCTGTCCCTCGGGGCCTCTGCTCTTCCCGAGGCTGAGGAGAGTGTCACCGTGGGAGAATACACCTACACGGGAGGAGACTTGCCCAAGGGAGAACTCAAGGTTTCGTCTCTCCTACAGCTTTTCTCCTTAACCCCCGCACGAATTTGAATCTGACTTGCGTTGCAGAATGTACTCGCCTTGCGTGACCTGGAAAGGAGATGCCGCTGCTCGCCTTGGCCTTGCACGGAGCGGGGGCAAATTTGCGAACCCGGCCATTGCAATTGCTTCGGCAGCAATGGCTGCTATTCATGCAATGGCGGACGGTATCTGTGCCAGCCGGGACCTGGTTCCACCGTATGCCTCAGATAAATAATGTACCATTGACCAAGTCTGGAGGAAATCTCACGGCCACCACTAATATGGGAGCTGTGACGACTCGAGGCCGTCGTGATGCGGAGGATTCATGTGCTCGCTTCTCTGCGAGCCTTGGTGTTTGGTGGCGTGGCGCCGTGGCCGCTACATACCTACCTATATACTGAATGTTCATTAAAAACAAAAGCCATGGTCTTGTGGTCTTGAACTCGAAAGCTGTACCCAGCTGAGGCCCTATTTTCAAGTGTGCTTGACATTAAAATATATGATCAAACGCTCTTACATCAGAGTGTCGCATGCAGGTTGGTTGGTTCCTTCGAATCATGAAACCTGCCCCGTCATCTGCGCTCCCTCCACGGCGCCAAGTTATCACGATCTCCGTAGGTAGCCTTATTCCACTAGCAGGCCGGTCTCGGCATCTTGAGAATCCCCGGCTGTTGTTCCTGGCGTCCGAAAACTCGCATTGCGCTCGCGGGATCTGCCGGTCAAATCGGCACGGGGTTGGATCGGACGACCGTGATTGACCTGGACGAGCACATCATCATGTAGGTCCTCCAAGTGACTCACTCCAGTTCAAATCGAATCCCACTTGCGGCAGCAGTCGTCACCCACTTATTCTTTTTCGCCATGGTGGGCAAAAACCTTCGGTATGGGCATATTGATACCGACCCGAGGTTTCAAGTTTCCCTACGCCTTGGTTGTAATGTTTAGATTGATTTGAGTGGCGATTCCAAAAAAAAAAAAAATTCCATACATGTACGCCATATTCGTGCGTCGTGAGCTCCAGCTGGCAGCTGCGCTATTACCGCCTCATGTCGAATGTTCGCCACATACTCAGGCAGCCCGCAATGTGTCATGAGAAGAAAAGAAAAGAAAAAAATGGCGTTCCGACTTCCATGTCCGAAAGAAATGTAACATCCAAAGCAAATATCATACTCCTTTTTTTGAGAAACCGTTTCCGTAATTATGTCCGTGGAGTCTCCGTTTCAACAACCTCTCAAGGCCGAAAAAGATCAATCTCCCCATACGTCGGCGGCAGCACCCTCGCCATCTTCCCAGTCCTCCAGTCCACGAACCATTGCTTGCCCTTGCTGATGATGTAATTTGATTTCCGCGGACTCCTAAACAGTAAATTGCTATAGCACAGCTTCGCGTACAAGAGATCATGCGCGCTCGACCATTCGTGTTCGGGGAACCACTTCCCCGTGTGAGGATCCACTGAAGGGTTCAAGCACGATGATGCGCTCAGGCGGCGCCGCGTCATGGGCCGTGTTCTTGGCGGCGAAGAGCTCGGTGTGGTTTTTTGTCGTGTTGGCTCTGAAACGCTTGCTGGTCGTGAGCTATCGGTACTGCTTCCATCATCTACGGAACTCATGGCGGATGTTTCTGTTTCCTCGGTTCGATGCGAGGCTTGGCTCTGGATCCATCGGATGCGCTGGACTCGGGGGATGGACATGTCACGGGGAAATTCTCGATCATCGATTGGGGCGGCGACATCAATGGCGGAGAAGAGGCATTCGAGCCATCGGACAAAGGTGGTCAGCTCGATGCAGGCGAGTAGGAATTGGTCTGTTTCGGCCCTGATGCGAATGACGTAGCGTCGTCTTATGGCAAATATCATGTTAGCTGCCAATCTTTTCTCTTGTCTTACACGGTCTAACTGGTGCAAAGATCTCTCACGTACGGGGGACTTGCAGAGGCAGAAGGAGGACCGTGAGTGTGGAAGAACATACTTGAAGTAGTCCGCGGCAATGCCAGCATCCGCGTGTAACAAGCTATACCTCTTTTCTAACTTCGCCTTCCTGACCCCAGGAGGGTTGTCGGGACATATCGTCGGATCGTCTCTACTTCGACCCCAGCACCAAACCTTCTTGACCGAATATACATTGAGTGCGGTGCCGTTGAGCGAAACGAATACGGTGTTCCACTGCCGATTAGCGGCCCTTTTCGTTGTGTTTTCGATTTCATGCTTTTTGGAAAAGACGCCCTCGAGGTGTACTGAACTCTCGTAGTCGGGGAGTGGCTCGAATATGGACGAGAATTTGGCTTCTTCTTCCAACTGTCCAACATTGGAACGTCGGACCTCGTTCTCGCCCTCATCCACATCCACATCCACATCCACATCCACATCCACATCGTTGTTGGTACTTGACTCATAAATCGGCGGCTGTGGGGGGTGACTTTGCGGAGTGGCCAGTACGTGTTTATAGTATAAGTCCTCCTCCATGGAATAACGCCGCCGGAGAGGCGACCCAGACGGCGCAGCCACTTGTCCAGTATCACCGACTGAAGCCGTGCGACGCTCCATCGGCGATGGGTTGGGTCGAGGTCGGTATATCTTGTATAGCGGACTTTGTCGCACAGAGAGAATTGCATCCACAAATTCTTTGACGCAGCCTTATTCTCGGCGCTTTTGTGCAGTAAACGAACGTCCTACCTGTCTTGTCTCTTTTCACAGAAGTCCTCGTATTAGATAGAGCAAGAATGAAAGCTTGATCATCACCATTGTTATCCGCCGGGAGACACGATATGTAGGCGAGGCGAATGTGAGATGCAGAAGCAAGCCAAATCAGCAGAAACACCGGCAATACAATTTTCAAAGAAATCAAAGAGTTGGACAAGAGTGAAAAGAACCAGGTGCGTTGAAAGACAGAGGAACGTGGTTGCGGCACACGGCACGGCGGGCTCCTATCGCTAGCGTTGATGGGACTCATCCGAAACAAGGTCCAGGTTCTCGGGTACGAACCCTGATGAGTGTGCCTACCTACCATACGCCCCTAAAAGCACTGACAGCGTGAGTGCATGGGATTAAATTTAGAAGTAAACAAAGCTTAAAAGGTATGAGGTGGGGATAGATTGAGTAGTTTGGAGATCCCATGTCTGAGTGGGTTGGGTAGGTAGTTGAGTGAGTCAAAGACTCAAAGGTAATCCAAGATGTGGCGGCCGACTAAGCTAGCTAGCCGGCGTGACAGGTTATAAAACACGCGATAGAAAGTGGTTCCTACGAACTATGTATGTATACGAATACGGTATACCTAAGCAAAGCTATCAGGGGCTCGGGAGTAAGGCCGTCAAATGTGACTCTGACGGCTGTAATCATGAAAAGCAAGCATCATACGGCGTAGATGAGCGCAAATGAAAACGGGCTCTTCGTAGCGACCGCCAGAACCTAGGTAGCTTGTGTGCGCCGTGAAGCAACTCCCAGGCAACGACACGATGAAGCGGCAATGACCATTGACCAGGGTGCCGTGGGCCAGAGATGAGGCAAGATCTGTATGTCTCCAAAGGTGGTTGGTTGGTCTGGCGACGACAAGGAAACCACTCAATCGCGGAGCAAGGCTCATTGTTCCCGCCGTATGACTCAAAGTAAAACGACTCTGAAGGGTTTGGACGGATGCCGCGGATGTTCGGAAAACGTGGGTGAAACAGGCCACGAACCCTGGAGGTGGTTAGGTACGTAGCCTGTAGGTATTGTACAGGCGTTGTTCCGAAGTTCTGGTCGGTGCAGAGCCGAGACGACAAGCCATCGGGCCCGAGTGGCCGTGAGATGAGAAGAAGGCGGGCGCCTAGTCAAGTTGAGGCAGTGCAAAGTCCGGTCTTTAGATGCGAAATGCAAAGAGTTGGCGTTGAGCGCGGTGCGGTGCTCTATAATAAGCCGCCACCGAACTGAAGCCCGACAGCTCCCGAGAGCCCCGCCCCGATATAAAAGCTGGGGGTGCTGAACCTTCCCTCCATGTCGGTTACATATGTACATATGTATGTACATATGTGAATTGCTTCTACGTTGAAAGTGTACAAAGGGCAACATGCAAAACAACAAGCACAACTCAGCATACCCCTGTTCCTGCCATGGCCCTCCCGTTTATTGTCATCTTAAGGTATCACGATTCACGGTCCACGGAGCTGCTTCCTGCTACAGACAGCTATGTACATACCTAGCTAAGTTTCCAACTACCGGCCCATGACTCCTCCTGAGCCCTTGCCGCTCGGCTGCCTCCGCCACCAACCCCAGAATCCAGAGTCCAGCCTCTAGGCCATGATGAAGGGTTACGTACGTACGGAGTACATTAGGTACATTATGTACATATTGTACGTCAATACACACTGAGCAGTGAGCAGTGAGCAGTGAATCATGCCCACTCCCCCCGCCCAGCTGCACCGCATTGTCTCTTTCTTTCTCTTGCATTGTATCGACTCTCGAGACAAAAATCCCCTCACCTAATTCTCTATCCGGCGCATTCTGTCCGCGGTGCAATGCATGAAAGAAATATGTAGGTATGTATGTAGCAACGTGCACAAAGCAGAGAAAGTCGCGCAACGACAAAGGGGTGGCATTCAAGCACAAAGAACAGAAAGAATGACATGACAATACATACACCTGGATACTCCGTGTGTACATGAAGATTCATGTCCTCCCCTGTTTGTGGAAAGGCGCAGGCAGAAGTCTGAAGGGGGGAGGCGAAGCCAATATGCCACTCTAGGTAGGTCCGATACAGGTAAACATTGGCAATTGTGCGGGAGTATGTACTGGGGATCCACGCCTCCGCATATGCCTGCCGCTCTCCGTACATAGGTACATGGGTACATACCTACTGTAGGAACTTTTGCTCTGACAACACCACAGCTGCTTTGCATACCTACCTACTAACAGCATCACAGTATCAGCAGTGTAACCCGCCACGCTGGGGGCATTGGCATAAGCACAATGCCTGTTTCTGCTGTGCCGTCTGCAACTTGCTGTGTGTGCAGCCCCCATCAGCTCATAACATAGCCACACACAGGTGCTTATGCTATCATAGTTACACACAGCATGGCACATTGGTAACCCGTTGCGGCACCGCGCGTCTCCGAGGGATATGCCTTGAAAGATAGCCCGGAAGAAAGGAGGACGGAGGTTTGGTGTGCATCTATTTGCTTTCTTGCTTTAGACACATGTAACATACCTGCCTATCGACCGACCTCCTTACTCCGTATGTAGCACCGACCCCAATTCCGATCCCACGAATAGTAACTACCAACGTGCCGTAGATACCGATCTTAGCTCGGCACAATAGATAGCGGGGAATCAATCAATGTCTGATGTTACATGTAGCTCAGTAGGTATGGCAAATGCGAATGTGGACATGTATTACCCGCGCGTGCCGGCAATGGCCGGCTCCGCCCTCCATGTCACTCTCTGCATTCACGAGACGCAACCGCCGAGACACATGCATCATGCTTCCATACCTTCATCACTCTTTTATACTACTTGTACAAAGGCAGCGATTAACTGCCTCCAGACGCTATGCTATATTAGAATCCCTTCCACCCCTCACACCAGGGAGCAGGAGATATTTTGTCCAGTTCATCATCCTTCGTGTCTGCTTCCAGTCCTGGTATCATGACCCAATAGAAGATCATAAAAAACGACAAAAAAAATCGAACAAAATTCACAAACAGGCACCCTCATCTGCCTCGCCTGGTTCCGCCCATCTTTCCCTCCCAACTCGGCGCAACGGCAGACTCGGACACTGGCATTTCCCATACCAAGTCCATCTGCTCCTGAGCCACCTCAATCATACATGCTTTGACCCTGTCATACGAGGGCGTAATTGTAATCCTAATCCCCGCCTCCTTTCTTCTCCCCGAGGAGAACAAACAAAACAGCCTTAATGCAACCTCCCACCATTTGCGCCAATGCTGATTCCAATCCGAAACCCGGCGCCAGCTTCAGGTTATAAAAACATTGATGAAAAAGAAAAAAAAGAGCCAAGCAAAAAAAAGACAAGGGGTAAGAAAAGAATATGAGGACTCCCCTCTGTCCATCGTTTGTTGTACATCACCAAAGCTCCCAGGAATAGGCATCGACCGACGTCAAGACCCCCGGCAACCAATCGCCGCTATGCACTCGCTAACCAAGCAAAGCAGAGGCTCATGCCATGTCAATGATTCATGTCCATGGCTGTTCTGCATCGACGTTCAACGCTTTAGCGTTGTCCACGATCTAAGCATTGGTCGCCTGAGCGCCGCCGCGGCCACGAACAGCGCCTCCACGGCCACGGTTCTGGCCAGAGTAGTTGCCACGCTGGCTACCCTGGCCAATGCGGCTACCATCGGAGCCTCCACGGCCACGCCCCCCCGAGCCATTACCTCGGTGAGTGTGGTAGTTGGTGGCTCCGTGGCCAGTGGTCTTAGGGCGACGAGGCTCAACCACAACTTCGGCGCCATTGACGGGGTGAGGGTTGGCAGCCACAGCAGCTTGGTATCCCTCGACCGTCTTGAACTCAACAAAAGCGCAGTTCTAATATGCGTTGCAGGTTAGCCATACCATATGTTAATCTGAGTCGAGTCCGCACTGCGACAAGAGGGAATCATACCTTCTGACGGTTGATATCAAAGTAGGCCAACTCGCCGCATGCGCTTAGGGCGTTGCGCAAATCCGCATCCCGAACCTTCTCGTTCACGAACTTCACGTAGGCCAGAGTACCTTCCTTCCCAGTAGTATGGGTGGAGATGGACTGGCTTCGGGTCTGGCGCTTCGAGTCAACGCCAGCAGTCTTCCATCCTGTTGACTCCTTAGCAGCAGTCTCGGGGATGTGAGCAGCAGACGCCGCGGGTCGGGTGGCGGGAACGGCTCTGGCGGAGGAGGGGGAGGGGACTGGGTTTGCGGCGGCAGAGGCAGCCGGGGGGGCAGTCGGGGGAGCAACCGGGGCACCAGCACCAGTGGTGACGGCAGGTGCTGGTGTGTTTGTAGCCTTGGGGAGGGGAACCACGGGTCGTGGTCCAGTGGCTGCGGCGGCAGCACGGCCGGCCCAAGTCATAGGCTTGGGAGGCGCGGCGGGAGCGGGAGCGGGGGCGGGAGTAGAGGTGGTAGCGGGAGTGGGAGCGGAAGATGGGATGGGAGCAGAAGAGCCTGAAGAGGGAATGGGAGCGGACGCGGGCGGGGCAACGACAGCGACAGCAACAGCCTCCTGCTTGGGCTGAGCAGCAGGAGGTGGGCTGGCTTTCTCCGACTTCTCAGGTGAAGCCGCAGTCTCTTCTGCAGTCACCTGGGAAGGAACCTCAGCAGCTGGTTCAGGGGCCGCCTCGGCAATCTTGGGGTGTTCAGCGACAAGATTGCCGTTCAGAGGCTCGTTTTGAGAGACAGCAGTCTCGTTCAGCTTCTCGTCCACAGCTTCCGCGTCCAGCTTGGACTCCTCCGTGCCATTCCCCTCGGCACACTCGGGTTCGGCGACGGTAGGAGCAGGCTCCTGCGACTCGACTGGAGTGTCAACAGGTGCCGTCGAGCTGTCTTCCTCATCCTCGCTAATGTACCGCAGAATATCATTCAGCACAAAGTATCCAGACGGTTGCTGAGCAAGAACAAAGGTCTGGACGAATTTCTTGGATTCGTCACCTTTGCTCGACGTCTCACCAATGACCTGGATCACTATGTTGTCAAATGACCCCTGCGTGTCGACATTTGAAACTCTGACTTTGCAGTCGAGAAATTCTAGGGCCTTGATGCGCTCTTGGATTTGCTATTGAATGGCACCATTTTCGTTAGCTCCACTGATGCAAGCGATGTGGGGGGGGCCACTGATGAAAATATTTACCTGACGTCCTACAGCTACATTCGTCACTTCGGCCTCTAGGCCATAGACGAACTGCGAGACTTTGTTGTAGAAGAGCTACGGAGGGTCAGAAGGTTAGTCTCGCTTCTCAAAAGATTTCTTCATGGTTCGTGGAGGAAAGCTTACGTGGAGCTTCTCAGGTTGTCGGCTCAAGGTTGTGTAGTATTGCTCGACGAAAAACCATCCAACCTCTTCCTTGGAGAGACTGCGGTTGGCGGTATTGGGGTCGGCATCTGCGTACACAGCCTGGCCGACGTTCTTGTACTGCTCCTGTTGGACGAAGTTGCCGTTCGAAGTCATGGCTGCTGCGTCCTTGAGGAGATATGAAAGACGTTGGACTGGACTGCGGAGCAGTATTTTCAATTATTGAAGCGTTTAGCGAACTGGGATCTTGAAATGGTGGTTTCCCGGGCTCGCTGCCTGCGCAGATGATATCCAGTCACTGTCTGGGGACAGTGATTTGCGTCAAGGGATAGATATTAAAAACAACGGGCACCTTGTGACGAAGATGGCCGTTGAGGAGAAGTAAAATATATGTGAAGAGAAGAGCAGAGAAAGTGCACAATATCACCGCGAAAGTAGAAATGGAAAGATAGGGTTTGAGGTTTGCCGAAGTGTAGTAAATCGAGGCTTTGTGTTACAACGGAGGAAGCTGAGGAGAGAAAAGGGAATGGGGTTGAGGTGGCCGGCGGGTTTTGTGATGGAGGAAATGTTGGCTGACTTTATACAAAAAGAAGTGGAAGAGAACGAGAAGAGAACGAGAAAAAAACACACAAGGTTGGTGGTCATCCATCGTCAGACAGGTGCCAGCTTGGTCCGTGCGCTCTGCCCTGTCTCTGTGCTCGCCTCCGCTTGCAAAGGTCGGGAAACAAATGCGGGTCCACCCCCAAAAGCAGAGAAGACCTTTTGTCTCAACACCAGCTGCCATGGCGAACAGCTCATCTGGGCTCTTTCCAATTTTAAACTTTTTTTTCTGTCTATCTGCAGGTCTCAAAGAACATGTTTGCATAATCTTGTTAACCTACTCTGTTCATTACCGCAGATAAACATCACTTCGCATTGGTTTTGTGGCTCGAGAGCCGTGGCGCATCAGACCATCCAGCGGCACGCTGACAGTTTGGCGTCACGTCTTGCACGAATGAAGATGCGCTGGCTACGTGACAGCGGCCCTCGTGTGCGACGCGCCCAGCAAATGCTGTTCCACCGTCACAAACGATCATCCACATTACCACCCACGCCTCCCATCTTCGCCGAGAAGCACGGTTCATAACATAATCGAGACGCAACCCGAGCCTATCTACATATCAATTTTTCTCACATGTTCAGGGTAAGAGTGAAGAAAGAATGAAAGAGATTAGACACGTCATTGCATCGAGTAAGCTTGAGCAGCACGAGCGCCCACCAATAGATGTCGACATTAAAACAAAGAGTTGTGTTACACAAACGAAATGAGCACACAAACACATTGGTATCACAAGTAAGACGAGTTGGCGGAAATCGCCACATTCGCATCCGACACAAATGAGTAAAACGATGGAGCTTGTAACGCCGCGAATATGATGCCTCAGTGAGAATGCCTAGGTACGGGAGTACATACACGTGTACATATGTACCTATGTACATACATACCTATCCTGATCAAATTATTATCTTATCGATAAGGCAAGATGCCGATTTTTTTTTCCACCATCTCATCTCTTGCGCAAAACACGGATGCCCCACTTTTACCGCCTTCGAAGAGGAAAAGACGCTCTGCATTTCAGACTTGATCGAGAGACGAGGGCTTGTCGATTCCATTGAACTAATATTTTACTTTCTATTCTACTTTCGAGTCGCAGAACAATCCTTCAATCTTCAACTCAGCAGATTTGAAACAGATTCTCTCGTACCTCGTGCCTTGTGCCTTGACCCGCTCCAATCATGCCCAAATCACGACGAGCCAAAACCTTTCACCTCACACAAGTTTCTAAGAAGACGCGCGAACAAAAGGACAAGCTCTTCCAGAACATCCGCGATGCCATTCCCGAATACCAGCACTGCTTTGTCTTTAGCGTAGACAACATGCGCAATAGTGCATTGAAAGACGTGCGCCACGAACTCAACGACTGCAGAGTCTTCTTCGGCAAGACCAAGCTCATGGCCAAGGCCCTCGGCCAAAACCCTTCAGAGGCCATTGCGCCCGGCATTGAAGATCTCACGCAGTACATCAGCGGCACAGTCGGACTCCTCCTCACCAACCGACCTGTTCAGTCTATCCTCGACTACTTCGCCAACTTTGAACCTGTCGATTTCGCCCGTGCTGGCGCCACGTCGCCCAGAGACTTTACCATCCCTGCGGGTGTGGTGTATTCCACGGCCGGGGAGGTCCCCGTCGAGTATGATGTGCCGCTGGCGCACACAATTGAGCCTGAACTGCGAAAGTTGAACGTCCCGACTCGCATGGTCAAGGGCAAGGTCGTTCTGGGCGAGGAGAGTGGCGAGGGCGAGGGATACCGGGTGTGCAAGGAAGGCGATGTGCTGGACTCGAGACAAACTCGTCTGTTGAAGCTGTTCGGAGTGTGTGTGTCCCAGTTCAAGGTCAAGCTTCTGGCGTAGGTCTCCCTCTTCCCCTCTCTGGCTCTTATCCAATCCACCGCTCTCTCCTATACTTGAAAGTACTCATTGAGATATAAATCTTGAAAAAAATTCATCTGCTGACTTTATTCTTTCTTCCCTAACAGCTACTGGAGCGCAGCAAGTTCAGACGTCAAAGAGGTGGACGACGCGACTGCCATGGAGGGTGTCGACGAAAACTGACGACAGCAACGCATTAAACTGAATAAAGGAAAAGACAGGAGATGAAAAACAATCATAAAATGATCCAACGGGAATTCAGCTGGCATCAACAACGAAACGGATCAGGAAAGCCAAAGACACGCTACTATCGTTCGTCTTTGCTGTTTATTCGGGTTTAAAATGTAGACACAACGGGGCGATGTTCATAACCGGTTCTTGATGTTTCATAGATCTAGGCGTTTAATGGTTCACGACTACGGCAGGTCAAATGCATCTTTGTATTTATTGTTCTTGTTTTGAATTCCATACCTACAAGAGACCCAAGGTCGACTAAAAGGAGCTACTTGGCGCACAATGATCACGATTTGCGTTCTGTCTCTTCGCGTTATGGCTTCTCGTGTTTCTCGCATGCCATTCGGTATCCTTCGATCGTGACGTTAACCCGCACTCGTATTCAAGTGACGGATTGTGTTTCTAACCCCTCTTCACAACCAAGTATCTGGTAACACATACATAACTATGTGCTTTGCTATCTCTCATTGTTTTCCCAATGAGCGAGCACGTAAACATGCGCACCTCTATTGGAGTTTGCTCAAAAATAATTGCCTGGCCAGTAGTCACATGTTGTGCCTTACCTCTGACCTTACCTAAATAGTACAAAACGGCTGTAGCCATTCACCCATGTGCTACGCACTTATTGTGTGCTTCTCTAACCTACCAATACAAAGAAAGGAAAAGGCAAGTACAGACGAATCAAGTCAAATCAAATCAACAGACAAACACATAAACACACAAAAATGTTACCTTGTTCTCCTCCCTCCAGTCCAGTAGCTTCTGAAATGGTAGCCTGACCCATTACCTTCATACGCGGACGAGCGTGATGTATGAAAAAAAAAGGAAGATTACATACGAGGGCAGTGATGGCGTCTGAAAAGTGACTCGCAAGAAGTGATTTTCCTGACACCCTCTCCAATCATGGAGAGGGACAGGACTGCCCAGAGTTTCATAGTCCTGAATGCCCCTCGTGATGCCTGGGGCTTCGTTTTTGCTGGCCTACCGAAGTTGTGTATTTGGCGATGGAAGGGGTGAGGTTCAGTATCGACGCAACTTCCTGGGATCCTCGTGACCACCCTCATACGCACGCTTTCGACTGTCGTCATCACGCGGTCGGTCGTAGTCGCGGCCGCCTCTATCACGTTCCCTATCGCGATCCCTCTCGCGGTCACGATCACGGTCACGATCTCTTTCGCGATACCCACCCTCACGGCGTCCGATAGGTTCCATGTTGCCGCCAGTGCGACGACCGCCCTCACGTTCGCCCGGTCGACCAGCGTCACGATAACCACCAGCGGGTCTGTCGTCGAAACCTCGTCCGCCTCTTGAGTCATATCCGCCGGAGAAGCCACGATCGCCATTCCTGCGGTCGCCTCCAGGACCAGATGGTGCTCCGCTGGGTGCTCCGCTGGGTGCTCCGCCGAAGCCGTTTCTATCCCCTCTAGGGCCAGAATCACCTCCTCGGAAGCCACCGCCGCCTCCTCCACGGCCACCGAATCCGCCACGGAAGCCGCCGCCGCGACCGCCACGACCTCCGTCGAAGCCCTTGAATCCCCCACGGAATCCGCCGCCAACACCGGGCCCGCCGAATCCGCCAGGGCCTCCGGGTCGTGAAGGCATTGACTTGGTGTAGCCTCGACCACCCAGACCTCCGCCTAGTCTACGAGGCTTCCAGTCCTTAACAGTTCGACCTCTTTCAACATCTACCTTGACGCGTCTGTCTTTGATGCGAATGCCATCACAGGAATCCAATGCGGCTACAAAGTTGTCGCGCCATTGTCGCGCATGTGTCAGCAACTCTTACCATAGAATTACTTCACCAGTGGTAGGGTCACAGGTCTAACAATGGGGGGAAGAGCAGAGGAAAGGCTTTTGAGACCAGGACCAGGCAAGCCTGAGGGCCTGACCTGAGTCTCGCGACGCGTTACCAAGAGATAGCGGCAAGCCTGAGAGCCACGTCTCGAAGATTGGTTCCCGGAGAGAGCCATGCTCTATATTGGATACAGTCACGGGGTGTTGGGGAGAATATAGGTACCTCTCATATCTTTCTCCCTCTCGAATACCACAAAGGCATACCCTCGATGGGCCTTCTTCTTTTTATTGGGCTTCTCGTGCGCGTGCGTATCAGTGATGACGCGAATCTAAGAAATAATCAGTTAAGAAAACGGTAATCAGGTGTGAAGGCCTAGTCACGAACGCGCTCAATGGGGCCAAATCGTCCAAATTCTCTTTCCAGATCTCGTTCATCGGCGTCATAGCTCAGTCGCGCTACAATCAGAGTTTTGAACGCATCGCCGCGAATGTTTGGGTCCTGGTTCGGATCATCTGCCTCTGTTAGCGATTGGCTTGACTATTTGGGACATCTGTACACACAGTATTTAGGAGCTACTGTCAAGAGATGTTGGACAGCGTCTTTCTTTTCCTGCTTTTTCCTATCTCTGGCCTCGAGCCAACTCTCAGTCGGGTGATACACATCCGTCTCTTTGTATTTTTGCAGTTCGGGAAGAAGCGCTGCAACACCATCGACGGCAGCCGTCTTGCGTTTCTCAGGCGCATAATCCGGGGGTTCGACCCATCGCAGAGGAGGTCGTGGGGCGAAAAGGGCCAGCAAGTTCGGTGGAAGTTTGTCGGTCATGGCGAGAGACGAAGGCGCTGGCTGGCGATCAAATGAACACACACAATTGCCAACTTGTGGCCGAAGAGCGACGCGGCGCCGCCAGAAGCTTCAATAAAGATGATGAAATGCCACACGCGCCGCACTTGATGTTCATGAGGAACGCAGGAAATCACGAGACGCTGGCTTCTCGGGGGACACACATGCATGCCTTAACCGATTGAGATTTTGCCGGTGCTGGCCCGAAGACGCGCTAAGCCGAATTGGGCGGACTTCCAACTGAGCCTCGATTTTTCGGCGCCCGCATTCGTGACATCTTCCATTGGAGTGTCGCTGGACTGATCTCTTGTTGGTTTAAGAACTACCAGGACAACATGACTGTCAGAGCATTGCGTAAAGTTGCCTCAAGCAAGGTATGCGACGCGCGAGAGACTCTTTGCAACACTTTCCACCTCCATCATAGAGGCTGACATCTAAACAGAATGGCGTCGGTGCCTTCATCCTCCAATGCAAGAAGATGGAACTTCACTATTGCGATTGGGCCGGCAGCTCAAGCGGAATGAAGTAAGTTTTTTTGTCTCTACCTCGATGGCAACTGTGTTGAACTGCATGACTTACCACACATTTCTTAGCGGCTTCATCAAATCTCTTCTCCCCAAATTCGTGGCTGAGAACCCGCAGATCGAATTTGTCCTCTCGCCTAGGCCAGGCAAACATCCACTCATTACCGGCCACTACATAAACGGACGCCACAAACCAGTATGTGTACGAAGCTTATCACCCTACGAGATTCTACAGAAGATGGAGCTGTTACGCGACGCCAGCGGTGAGAAGCTGAAGAGGAGGAATAAGGCGGTTACGAGTTCCAACCCTAGTGTTAGAGGCATCTGGTCTCCATATCATGGAAAGGGTGCAACTGTATAGGTTGTTTGTCTGGTGGCTGCTTTTTTGAGACGCAACAGGGTAATTTGAATTCGGCAACAACGCGCACGTCTATGCCGTGTTTGTATCATTATGTCACGAGAGGAAGGCACATATATTTTTCAGCATCGAGCGGCTGGAATGTCTGGACTTTAAAGATCATGTTTGGGCCGGTTGAATGAATGAAAGACTCCACAAAATCAAACGAGATGGCACGTTCTACAAGAGACTCGCGTAATCGAATAGAGGAGAAAATGCCACAAGTGAGGAGATCGCAGAATCGGGTATCCAATGACTAGGTCATTATTCTCATGCACTACATAATTTATATTTTGCTCACGGATTCACGTCTGGATGGGACCTGGGGTCTTGACCAGCCATCATTTTCTGCAGTTGACGATGTCGACGACTGTCGTAAGAAGGCGTCAGTAGGTGCTTCTTCGCTTGGGATGACACATTGCACTGCGGAAAATGGGAAAGACTTACAACCAGGCTTGAGAGAAGCACCGCCGACCAAGAAACCATCGATATCGGGCTGCTTGCCAAGCTCTCCACAGTTCTTTTCGTTGACACTGCCGCCGTACAAGATTCGGGTCTCGTCGGCCACCTTGCTACTGACACTCTTGAGCCATTCACGAATGGCCTTGTGTACTTCCTGAGCCTGCTCAGTTGTAGCAACCTTGCCAGTTCCGATAGCCCAGATGGGCTCGTAAGCGATAACGATCTTAGACCAGTCGTTGACCTGAGCCTTCAGAGCCTCAAGCTGCTTGGTCACAACATCGACTGTCTTGCCAGCCTCACGCTCCTCGAGGCTCTCGCCGCAGCACCAAATGACACTGACGCCGTTCTCGGTGGCATACTTGGTCTTGGATGCGACAACCTCGTCGGACTCCTTGAGGATGGTACGACGCTCAGAGTGGCCTAGGATGACCCAGTTGATGTTGCTGTCCTTGAGTTGGGAGACAGAGATTTCACCAGTGAAGGCACCGTTCGGCTTGTCGTAGACGTTCTGGGCAGCAACATCGATGCCGGAGCGGAGGCTGTCACGGACTAGCTGAAGGTAGAGCGCGGGAGGAGAGACGACAACCTCTTTAATCAATCAGTTAGACGTAGCTTGTTGCCAATGGATTGTCACTTGGCCGGATGGGACGTTGACGCAAGGATGCTACGAACCGACTTCGGCGTCAAGGACAGCATTGTTCAGGTTCTTGACAATCTCCTTGATGGACGAGACAGACCCGTTCCTGGAAAACTTCGTTAACTACTGTTTCTTTGCTCTCAAATCGTGGCTTCATGTCAATGTCTTGGGTGTGATATCGAGCTGCGTTGTTCTGGCTCCTCGTCTCGGGATGTGCACCTCGCGCGGGGCATGGAGGGGCAGCACCTCGTAGCTTGGGCTCAACTCGTTGCGGCATGACTCACATCTTGAAGTTGCCGCCAACAAAGAACTTGCGTGCCATTTTGAAGATATTGAGAAGGTTCTACCGGTTTGAATATATTGGAAGATATGATCGAGGTAGGTAATGTCGGGCAGCGGCAAGTACGTATAGCTTTGAAAGAATTACGAATGAGGACAGGAGTTGAAGATGGGGGACCAAATCTGAGGGGTTCCACATGTTGTCCGAATGTTGCGTACGATTTATTAGGTAAAAGTTAGCGTCCCAGACTCCCAACAATGGAGTGGAGCGGGACGAACGACAACTCCGTCACCGTTTCATACTGTGCGACATTCACGCGTCGTATGATCAGCTCAAAAAATTGACATGGATCTTCCCTCACTCAACGCAGGCGCAGATCGGCAACAACTGAGCAAAATTGGTGTTTATTAATTTGCTTGCGTTCTTCTACTCTTAAAAGTACTAGTACACGACGACGGTTAAATAACAACAAGAATAAGAAACACATAGGAGAGCTCTACACTCGATTCCGCAGCTGCGCTTCAAAGTACGAATCACTTGGCAGGCAGGATCAAGGAATCCTTTGCTCTCTCTCAATCGCATCACCACTTCAAGCCGGCCCGTAGGCTGGGAATTTGCCGTAAGAACCGTCGCAAGCTTCGGTTCTAAAATAGCCACCATCCTGGCCCGTCAACTCCGTACCATTTGGAGCAGTTATCTTGACAGACATGGCAACGTTGCCTCCCTTGTCTCCCCAGGCGATTCGCACGGGATAATACGTCCCCTTTTCCAGAAGCCTTACTGTCTGAGTTTCATCGCCAGGAGGGGGAATATAAGTCCGCTCGATATCAGCATTGGCTCGAGTCCAGCCGCTGAAAGCGTTTTGGCCCAACCAGACAAGAGCGATATCATCGGCCTGTCCGAACGTAAAGGTATAGTTGCCCGTTTCAGGTGCCAAGAGAAAGCCTTGGTGAATGACAGCGGCCTGATTGGTGCTCAGGGACTGACCGTAGAGGTTTCTACGATCATTGATAAGCAAGCTGTTGGTTCGGCCGTCATGCTCTGGCTTCTGGCTCGCGAAGGACGTAGGGTCATATTCTGCAAACGGCGGTGACTTGACGGTTCTCCAGGTTCGCGGTCCTCGCCATTGTGCCCATTCAAAGCCAGGCTGTCCGCAAGTCGGTGGCTTCGGCTTGCATTGACCATCTCCGCACAACTGGTCGGGGCCGCAGTCAGAGTCGATCGAGCAAGGGCTGCATTTCTGGTTCTTGCAGATCTGCGTAGCTTTGCAATCCGAGTTCTTGGTGCATTCTGGAGGAGGATTTATCGTCGGGACGCACAATCCCTTGACACATTCGAGATTGGCGTCCTCACAATTTGCGTTGGCGGTACAGGCTTCACATCTGTTATTCTTGCATACTTGGCCGTTGCACTCTCGGTTGTTTTGACAGCTGACGACCGCCTTGCATTTCTTATTCTCGCAAATCTGGTCCTTGCCGCAGTCCTCGTCGCGGATGCACTCGCCGCACTTTTCTTTGCACTGCATCTCCACCACGATCTGGGGGCTGTTGGCACATTCGCCAAGGCCATCAATGTACTGCGTCAAGTTAGACTGAGAAACTGATGGCCCATTGAAAAAGCGTCATACAAGGCTGGAGGATTGGACAGTACCTTTTTGAAGCCATCACACAAGTCAACTCTCAAGTCCGGGTCATCAATACCCATTTCGCAACGTTGCGAGCATAGTTTCTGGCGAGAATGCGTGTCAGTTGAAGCGGACTTTCGCAAATGTTTTTTTGGCCTTCATACCTCGATGTCTGAGGGTAAGTCGTCGAGATCACAATCACGTCGCATTGACTTGCATATCTTCCCCAGGACAAGAGTGGTGTTTCGTCGGTACAGCAAGGATCTGGGCTGAGAGCTCTGAGCCATGACGCCATGAAGCGTGAGGGCAACAAGAATGTTGAGACGAAAAAGCGACATTCCATTCATGATGTCAGGGAGATTCGAAATGATCAACTTCTTCTTCCTATGAGATCTGTGAGATCTTTGCTTTACGATGGAAAATTCAACTCCAAACTCGTAGAGGTATTGCCTCCCTTTTAACCTCAAACTATCTGCGCCATGTCCATCCTCATTTTCATGGCCGAGACAGGGTCACGCAGCGAGGACCTGCAGCCGAAGTGTGACAGCCAGATGATGCCACTAGTTTGTTTGTACATCGCCTAAAGAACATGTCCGAGATGGTTTTCGTGCTCTTGGAACAGTATTACACGGAAGAATGTTCTACGAGGGGGACGGCCAGCAAGAATGGTTCATGATTGATCGAGATCTCGGTTGGGACCTGCAGCAAAACAACTTGTTGCACAAGATCCTATACTCGAACCTGCATCAGGGCACATCGATGTAACGACTTCATGTCATGTCTTGCTGTGTATTTTCCTCGCCCGGTAAGACCCCGACTGGTAGTCGGCTTCATGCGCTTTCGGTTGCCGAGACCCTACAAGAACGATCAAGAGGATGTGTCGCAAGATGACGCACAAAGGCGTATGACCCGAGATCTCACATCGCTCAAGCTAGTGAAACGCGGTTTGAAAAGTATAGGCGATGCTTTGGCAAACACCCGCATCCGGCGATGGGAATGCAGATGATAGTGGAAGCGAAACAGCATCGACAAAGGTCGTCTGTGCCGTTCTTAAAGCCATTGCCTCACGTCCATCATCGGACCGAGCTTCAGAAGAAGTAGCTAGCGTCTGGGCATCAAATGCTGTCTTTAGCAATCGGAAGCGAATTAGTGACATTTGCATGAAACGTACGGCAGCAGAGAAGATACGTATGTATATCCTATCATCTATGCTTGCAGTACCTATCTATCTATGATGGGCAAAAAAAACGAGTTAGAGAGAGAACTGAATGAAAGCCCTACCATGTCACCGGAAAAAAGGTAAATTTTCCCAAACTATGAAGACATCATCCGACCGCGCCAGGAGTCGAACCTGGAATCTCTAGAGAATACGATTGATTGGGAAACCGAAATCTAGCGCCTTAACCATTAGGCCACGCGGCCGATACGATGAGGCAGCCTTAATGGTAGATATGAATGTACGCGTCTGCCCATGCCGCGCTAAACAACCCAAATCGTGTAATGTGGACCCGGGAGGCCTTTGCGGCACTACCTGAAATTGAGAACCGGCACGTCACTACTGATGGGTCTAGAATCAGGACGACATGAAATTACCAAGGTACTCTACCTGGATACCTGGTATCACTCATCCGTCTTGTCCCAGAAGGTTCTCGGGCAGTTCATCGTGGTAAAAATGTGCGAATCCTCTACGATTTTGCAATGATGGGTATTCCTATCAGTGCTTTGTAAGTTGTGAGTCGTGACTCTTGCACACAAATGACAAACCATTTAGAATCATCAAAAAATCTAATTGGCTGGAGTTTCAGTATCCGCCTCAACATGAATGAGACGGCATACATAATCGTCGTGCAGACAGGTGACAGACAGATGCTCCCTACGTAGAGCATGACCAGCAGCTTATACGAGCTTTTTGCTAGCTGAGAACAGGTGTAGAACAGGTGTAGAACAGGTGTAGAACAAGTGTATGAAAGTCACGCAACAGTCATTCCCGCTGTCGCCCAGCATTACAATCAACGTGTTTTGCACAAAAACCCAGATGTTCGGTCTTTCCATGCCCCCTCATTCTTTTGTCTCTATCGCTTTGCAGCTCATCGAGTCTGCAGTATCCGTTGAAGACAGAGTCCACACTGCGCGGGTTTGAGAGATCTGCATCTGAACACGTAAGTCAAGTGCACTTCCAGATTTAAAAATGGTCATTAATTTGTCTGTCTCTATTATAGACACTCCTGCATGCCTTGAGAATGGCTTCGTCTACAGCAAAAAGACTACCAGTTCGAAACCAGGAGAACTTCTCCAAGGTCTGCAAAGAAATGAAGTCATGGATTCAACATGTGTCTCCCGCTTCGGAGACCACCACGCCCCTTGGAAGTCTGTATCCCAAGCCAACAGTTGCGGGTTTTGGACCGGAAGAAGGCAGTTCTGAATCGCTCGAACAGAAAGTCGCCACTGCCGGTAGACCCGCCAGCCTAACAGAAGACGCCGGGAAAGCGGAAAACAGGAAGACTTGCCTTCCAGAACTCCATGGAGGACCAGAAACTGAACCTACCGAACGCTCGCCGGCGCCAGAGAAAGCGTGCATCGAGCCAGCTTCGACGGCCTCTTCGGAAACTTCCCAACTGTCAGCCACTGTGAACGTTTCCAAATATAGCCCCAACAGCCTATCTATTACACTCTCCGCAGTCAAAGGCTCGTCGCAGAGACTATCAGAGGAAGTACAGCCCATACCACTGGGGCTTATTCATGCAGCAGTGCTTAACCCCGTCGGCATGGAAACAAGGGCCTGCCAGGGAGATAAAGACTGTAGCGTTGATTGCCCATCACATTGTGGCAATGGAAGTTCCATGGCCTTTCCCAGTTTTTCCGACAGAAGTGTTGCCAATATCTCAAATTGCGTAAGTGATGAGGCAGCATACGAGAATTGGCAGAGAGATGCAAAGGTCCCCCATGATGACCCTGTGAAGTCATGGTCTGCCAAATATATGACCTCACCGTCCTTGTTGGTTTCTAGCGACGAAATCAGCGATGCGGCCAACAGTCGCTGTGATATAGATCCCGAGACAGGCCGTTTTCTTACACCGGCCTGTCAGCCTGAAACTCTCCGATTTGTCACGGTGGGACCCTGTGAGGGCCATCGAGACATTTTATGGCGACAGATGAATATGACTTCAGAACTATACATCATGAAGGAGCGAAGAAGTCGCGAGAATATGGCCAACAGTTATCAGATGGCTCTCGATCTCAGGACTGATTATCTCCATTCGTCGAGCAAGTCCGATCAAGCCTTGGCCAGAGCTGACTGCACTGTGCGCCCAGCGACTCAAATGGACTTCGCCGTTATTGCGGAAGTTGTCAACGCAAATAAGGCATCTGGTGAGGTTAACGACTGCGCAATGAGACCGCAAGATGACAAGAGCTTTGCGATGCGATCTGAGGATGTGGCTCGTGTCTGGGAAGCATGTCGGGCTGACAAGCGGCCGTTCATCGTTGTTGAGCCAGCGGAGGAAAATTTATTGGACCGGTCAAAGTGGCCGAATCATTCCGATATTGTTTATGAAGAGTTCGCCCGGTTTGTGGCAGAGCATCCAAGACCTAGCCTCGGTGTAGTTGGCTTTGCCTTCGTCACAGGCTCTCAGCCAGGCCTGAGCGATCGCGTTCGCCCAGAGGCTTGTTTTTCAGGACGTCTCACCTTGATGGTACATCCGGATCACCGACACAAGTTGTATGGCTCGGCTCTGCTAGACCGCATCATGACAACTATCATGCCCCTTTACAACAGCGTCGTCGACTACGAGTGGAACTGTGGTGAGATGAAACTTAATGGGATTCACGAATTTCCCGCCACTCGCAACGTGCGACAGTATACGCGTCTTCATGTCGAGCTTACTGAAGCCAACGACGGGGATGACACCCCTGGTAGAACCCATTTCTTGAAGAAATTTGGCTTTGAAGAAGTTGGACGCCTCAAAGACGTAGTCTCCACTGAGGATGGCCAACGAAACATGCATTGGCGAGATCTGGTGACTTGGGCACGTGTAATCACGCCGGGTTCAAATATTAGCGTTCGGCGATTAGTATAATGCGACAGGTACGCCGTTGATGTGAAGGCGCGGGTGGCTCAATGGTATCTGAAGTTGAGTGGATATTGAAGATGGAATGAAATTCGAAAAGCATGCTGGCAAAAGAAAGCGAAGAGTATTCGTTGCTGATTGGATCAGGATGGGACGAACCGACGCGTTGGTGCATGCTTTGCAGGCCAGCGATTGTGCGTTTGGGACGAATGATGAACGATCTACTTGCGAGAATGACACGCATTGCAAATTGAAGGGAAAAGACTTCGTTCTCGTTAGAAACAGCGAAGTCTGGGAGATTGACGAGTACCGGTGCCCGCACAGGCGATCGAGGCTGGGAGGCGACTTGTCGGTGCTGGAGAAAGATGTGTTGACGCAGCCTCAGCTCGCCACTATCTTGAGTAGAGATCGCTGCAGTTTGTTAATTATAGTCATCGGAGGCAAATTGAATATTATTACATAGCTATTTCTTCGTGTGCATTGTCGCGAGATACTTGGTGCAACTTGCAAGATATGATGAAATGTGTGGTTCGTTACAGGGTGCCTTGTAGTCAACTCGTGAGCCAGAGCGTATCACGTGTGGGAAAATGTCGCCGACAACGAACGGCCTACCTAGACCTTTTGTCACGGCGCACGCACTACCAGTGCATGACTAGACACAACTTGGAGATCCGAGATGTTCCTTCTCGAAGCCACGCGATAGAATTGTGGATCACAGCTGCACAACAATCGCCATGTTGTCCATTTTGCGGAAAGCTCGTCTCAAGGACAAGGAGATGAGAATCCTGATGCTGTATGTTGGCCCTTACGCACAGCACCGTGTGCCCCTACTCTGAAAAGCAGATAGGCCATCATAACTAATAAGGTGCCAAGGGGTCTTGATAATGCGGGTAAAACCACCATTGTCAAGAAAATCATGGGCGAAGATGTCCATACAGTTAGCCCGACACTCGGGTTCATCATCAAGACCATCGACTACGATGGGTACGTCCAAATATTCATTTCGCTCATATGCCTCCGCTTACCTTATCACTTTAGATACAAGTTGAATATCTGTTAGCTTCACGCTTCATCAATGGGAAGGACAGAGAGACAAGAAATTACTGACAAGGACAGGGGACGTGGGCGGCCAAAAGACGCTGCGATCGTATTGGCGTAACTACTTCGAGAAGACGGATGCCTTGATCTGGGTGGTCGATGCCACCGATCGTCTCCGCATCCAAGACTGCAAAGAGGAATTGCACGGACTACTTCTGGAAGAGGTATGTTTTGATGCATTACTCGAGCGAGATTTTGGCATCTGAAGCTGTGTGCAAGACACAATATTGATCATTTCGTAGCGCTTGTCTGGGGCAAGCCTGCTCATCTTCTCGAACAAAACTGATGTCGAAGGATGCATGGATGAGCATGATATTCGAACGGTAAGGACCTGGCCAGCTCTGGGCGTTACTGTTACCTGTAGAA
This sequence comes from Claviceps pazoutovae, assembly GCA_018360065.1. Lineage (NCBI taxonomy): Eukaryota > Fungi > Ascomycota > Sordariomycetes > Hypocreales > Clavicipitaceae > Claviceps > Claviceps pazoutovae. The sequence continues at coordinate 126,098 of SRPO01000001.1, forward strand.
ATCATCGTGCTAATACTTGATTCCCCAGGCATTGAGATTGGATGAAATTCGTTCGCATCAATGGCATATTCTACGATGCAGTGCTATGACTGGAAAGAATCTACAAGAAGGCCTCGCTTGGGTTGTGGCAGATGCGAAAAAGAGGCTTTTTCTCTATTGAACCCAATGTAAGCGCGCCAAGAGAGTGGAATTGTTGTTGGCGGTTGATGGCCAGATTGATATCAACTTCTACGGCGGGAAGATAAAAGAGACTGGTTCGCAAGGTGCTGGATTGATATGCTCCGCGCTGAACTTGGCATACAAAACGCAAGTCTTCGGCCGTGACGCAGCAGGCGGACGGCCACATACCCCACTAACCCAAGAATAATAGGTAGGTAGTATGACTTCACTGCATATAGCGAGAGGATGGTGAGGGTTCAGTCGTCATCAAGTTCGCACATCGTGCGCCAAAGCATCGACCATGACGAAATTGTCGATCGCCCGCTGGGCTGTCTGGGCAGGGGGCCGAGCAGACGCAGCTGAGAAACCTGAGATTAATTCGAGTTGCTCGGAGACCACCTACGAGAGCTTGGTCAGCCTTGGAAACCTAATGGGTATGGAGCGATGGCGGTGAAATTCTTGGGCAGAAACGCATGGCGGCTAAATCCTAAATGAAGTGGATGTACGGAGTAGCCTTCGTGATCGATGGGACACGAGCGCTCACAGCCTATTACGCTTTTGCTTTCGTTTGGCTACCTACGTAGTTGATAGAGCGATTCCGTAGCAACAAGCACTTCCAGACCAGTCGACAACAACATACTACCGAATCCGGGCTACGGAAGAAGAAAATTTATTATTAGCTGACTGTTGGCGTTGCCTTGATAAGTTACGCGACTGCGCCGCTACAGATATCCTCCCAGTCGGCGTGGCGCGTCGCGCGTCGGTATGCAAATACATAGTGCAAGCAAAGTCTGCCTCGAGCCCTGCGCAATGATTGCTTGTGGACCTTTTTGCTTTGCCGTTATAAGGCTTCTGCGTAAATCAGGTTTTCAATCAAAAGTTGAATCAAACCTCATTTTCAATTGATGCAAGTGGCTCGCTGTGGACCCTTGTGAGTCTGTGACTGCATTTGCTGCCATTTGCTGCCTGGGTTTCGCGTATAATTTTCTTCGAAAACCGTTGAATTCACCTGTGTCATTCGTCATCGTCATCTGTGGATACCGCGCTTGTTTGGCATTGTTCTGGTTCACCCCTCCTCCCGAGTCCCAACTAATAAGGGCCCGAAATGTAAACATCGGACATTCTCCCCACCTCCAGAAGTCCGTCTGCTTCGTACTCGAGCATTTGATGGCGGCACAGCTTGGCGCAACTTTGCCCACGTTATTCTTCTGATTCAGTGGTCACGACGCGCCCTCACTTTACCCTGTTGTTACACACTTGGCTCGCATATTTATACTATGAACAGTTGACCCTCGACCTATTGTACGAACTGCCCCAATTTGTTGCGTAGCCACGAAACTACAAAGACGAGTTATGTCCGACGAGGTCTCCCAATTTCTCGAGCAGGTCGAACGCCTGCGCGGCCAGCAGATTGAAGATGATGCAGCTCGCGCTCGCGAGAGAGAGGAGTTCCTCGCGGCCAAACGAGAGCGCCAAGCTCGAAGAGAAGGTCAGTTGCTCAAACCCATCGCCATATTCCTTGAGATAGGGTATCTGGAGAGGCACTGGCCTGCGAGAGTCGTGTATATCCTTGTTCGTCCGTGATGGATAGGCCACTATCGTCGCAAGCCGTCCAAGGAGCGAATGTAGTTCCTGCTAAATGACTGGCCAAATTTGGCACGCGACATCGTCAACTTTGACACCTTGTTTGAAGCTAACGCCTCGTCTTCAATCTTTAGAACGCGCCAGGTCAATTTCTCCGCAGAAATCATCACCCGTGAACACACCGTCACCGCGATCGAACCGTCAGAGTGTACACGCCGTCGATGCTGTCCGATTTGGTTCCCCAAGCAGAAAAGATCGCGAGCTGTCTGATGCCCCGTCTGTCGACCTTGACGAGCCGATGTCATCACATAGCCTGCCCATTCGAGAGAAGCAAATCTCTGTAGAAACCGAAGATATACACGCTGCAACCCCGACGCCTCTAGCCCGGACATCTACGCTTTCGTGGCAGAGACGGCCCGCTTCCCGAGGTGGTGCCCGGCCGCTGAGCATGGTCGCGGCCCAAAATGCAACCCAGAAATCTCTCACAGAATTGCAGCGTCCAGCATCGGCCAAGGAGGAAGGGTTTTTCAAGGAGCAAATTACCGGAGCTCTGGATTCCAAAGACTTGTCCAAGTTTCGACAAACGCCGGAACTGGAGCAGGAGTCAGCCGCCTCCAGGCGCACGAAGGGCGAGGATGGGGACAGACCAGACATGCCATCCGTCAGCGCTGAGTTGCCAGGCATGCCAGCTGCGGATGAGAATAAGGAATCTCAGATAAAGCATGATTCGGAAGAGCCGCATCACTCAAAGCTTGCCTCTCCGGTCACATTCAAGCCAGTACCTGTTGATGGCTCATCTGAGGACACACATCGGGCTCAAGATATTTTGACTATATCTGGCAGGTCATCTCCCGCTCGGTCACCTTCGCCTACAAAAGGATTGGGTGGTTTTGTCCAGAGCGCAATGATGAAGCGCAGTGATAGTGTCAAGCGATGGAGTGTTACTAGCCCTCCAGGTCTGACGCGAGCTGATTCTGTCGCTGCAGCAAGGGGAACTCATGAGAGATCATCCGTACCAGTGGGCGCTCGACAACTAAATACGAACCGAGGCAGCTCAACGACTCCCACGTCAAGCAGACCTACGTCACGTCATAGCGACAAATCGGCTGAGCTGAAACTATCAAGCAAAAACACTGCGGGTAATGTCGACCGCGATAATGAGCAAGATGAGGAGGTCCCTAGCACCCCGATCAGCCCATTCAAACCTACGGATCCTCGACGCTGGAGTCCGACCAAGTCGAGTTGGCTGGAAAGTGCATTAAATAAGCCCGAGTCCCCCAAGCCGGTTACATCACCGACACAACCCACATGGAGAGAGAAGGCTGCTATGGAGTCTAATCGTCCGACATCTTATTCACACAAGCATCAAGTTAGTATTGGAGGGCTTTTGCGACAGTCGGCCCTGGGCAATGTGGCCAAGTCCAACCCGACTGGCCTCGGCGGCATTTACTCACCGCCTCCGAATGCGAATCGACCCGCATATGGTCATGGTTCAAAGCCCAGCATTTCGCGGAAGGAATCGGACCCTGAACCTTCCCAACACACTGATTCTGACATGCTTCCGGACCAAGCACAAACTCCTGTTGCGCAATCGACAGCCGCAGAAACGGCAGAATCTGCCAAGCGAACGCCCGCCATGAGCCCCCCTCCAGTCAAACCCAAAACACAAAACCCGTCCACCAAGGACTTCAGATCACATCTAAGGCAACGCACTGCCGAAAGGGAGGCTCCAAAGTCCGATGAGCCAGAATTCAAGAATGTTTTTGGTAATCTGCGGAGGACGAAGACGCAGAACTTTGTTGCCCCAGATGAATTAAAGGACAACATCCTCCGCGGTAAAGCTGGTTTACACAACACAGATGGCCCAAAGAAAAGTGAGACAAGAGACGAATTTAGAGACGCTATCCTGAAAAAGAAGGCAGACTTCAAGGCTGCTCAGGTAGAAGGCCGAGGGGTGACAAAGACTTCAAGCGATACGTCGGAAAAAGCAGTTCCCGAGGGTATAGCAAGAAGAGCGACTCTGGTCAGTAAATCAGTCGCCCCCACCCTACCGGAAAGTTCAACTACTGCGGCGCCTTTAAAGAAGGTCACTTCGCCGAAGCCAAACCCAGGACTTAAAAATGTACTCAGCGCGCCAGCTTCCTCACCCAAATCTCCCGTCTCGACACAACCTCTCCCTCATGGCAAGAGTCCAAGCACAGAAAGTTCCAGCCCCATCTCAACTGGATCTCAGGCGGCAGAATCCAAAGATGTCGAAAAGGGAGCGCCGCCAAACTTGCAAAAGGAAACTAGCGCGCCATCCAAGCTCACAGGGCAAGGTCGAGTGGGAGCCGTAAGTGGTAAACTGGCCGACCGATTCAACCCAGCGCTGGCTGGATTATTGGCAAAGGGACCGCCCAGCAAGTCCCCTATCGGTGGGCGAGGAGCTGATGGCTCTGGAGGAAATGTTCCGTCGGGAGCTGTCGTATCGGCCGAGTCGCCTGTCTCGGGCCCTCAACTAACACATATGACAAAGAACCGAGCTCGTGGTCCAAGAAGGAAGGCTCCCACGACCTCAACAGCAACGGCATCTCCTGCTCCTACTGGACATGTTGAAAATCCGTCAGAATCGAAATTGGATTTAGAGATTGCACCGCCGACGGTGGGTTCTCAGCCTGAAGAGTCTGCTGATCGGCCACAGGCTGAGATGACCGATGCGGTTCCAATGCCTCCGTTGCCGAACGAAAAGCCAGCTAGTCCGGTCACCCAGGACCAGGTTGCTTCCGAGGCATTCCCACGAAGCAGCGCACTTTCAAGCCCAAGGTCTAAATCTGCTGGGCTTACATTGTCCTCTGAGCCTGCAACACAAGCCCGTCCAATGTCCTGGGAACGGTCTCAGGCTGTGGGGCCGAGGGCTTCGACTCCGACCTCTCCTACAAAGACCGATCGACAGCTCGAAAGTGACGGTCCTCCATCACCGTCGCCGAAAAAGCTGGATGTCAAGCGAATGTCTCGATTTTTCGACGGAGCACCTGCCTACAGTGCCAACGTAGACCAGGAGCCGCAGCCAACACGATCGAGGTCACCAACCAAGGTTACAGAACCACCCTCGCCAACGAAGAGTGACCGAGATTCGCTTCCATCCATGAGGGCTGCGTCCCCTCGATTTGGCGGTCGATCGTCGCCTACAGTGAAGCCATCGTTTGACGAGCCTACGACCCCTCGTGGTCTCAATAGACGAAGTAGGCCTATGTCCAGCTTGTCCATGGAGGGTATGAAATCACCACTTGCCATGGCCTCACCAGTACGCTCGCCCACCAAACAAGCGAACGAGGTCTCGGCCGTCTTGTCGGACATCTTTGGACCCCCGCAGGCGAGACAAGCGATGAAGTTTGACCCGGCGCAGATTCTCATGGACCGGCCACAGACTTGCGGTGATCAGATTACAAGTCTCGGCCTCCAAATGTTTCAGATTCTCGGCGACGGAAAGAAACTACCTGTTGCGCCGCAGCATGAGCGCGTTCTATTCGACGAGGAAATGTATATTTGCGCGCACAACTTTGCCAACCGATCCGGTAAGAAGGTGTTTGAAGTCTACTTTTGGGTAGGCGATGAGGTACCAGCGTCATCAGCTGAAGACGCGCAACTCTTTGTGCAACGTGAGGCTCGCTCGTTGGGGGGCAAACTCGTCAAACTCCGGCAGGGCAAGGAATCGGCCGAATTTGTGCAAGCGCTCGGCGGGGTCATCATGGTGAGGAAGGGGTCCAGCAACAAGTATGACTCGCTTGCGCCCAATATGCTCTGTGGCAGACGGTACCTGGGACAAGTCGCGTTTGACGAGGTAGACTACAGTCCGGCGAACCTGTGCACCGGGTTCACATATCTCCTGAGCAAGGGGGGCAACTGTTATCTGTGGAAGGGCAAGGGCAGTGACGTGACCGAGGTTAGCTGTGCAAGGCTCGTCGGCATGGATCTCACCCTGACGGGGGAGCTGATTGAATGTGAGGACGGCAGCGAGCCGGCCTCGTTTTGGCAACTCTTTGATGACAAGGCCTCGAGGCCTCATTCTGCTGATCATTGGCGTCTCAAGCCAAGCTACGATAAATACTGCAGTCGACTATTCTGCTCAGATGCAGAATCGCGCCAGCAGGTATGTCTCATCAAGCACTCCCAACCCCACCCCCCCCCCCCCCCCCCCCCGTGTTTCCTCCCAGCCCTCCCTCTCATATTCGTCCCTTCTTTTCTCTACCTTTGCTTCACTATTTCTCTCGAAAAACTTTCAGATTCACAGCACCTGACATAACACTCTTGCACAGATCTTCGAAATCAGCCCCTTCAACCAAGCAGACCTCTCCTCCGCAAGCATATACATCCTGGACGCCTTCTTCGAAATCTACATTATCGTCGGATCCCGCGCAAACTCCCAATACGGCTCCTTCCGCAACGCCCTCGACTTTGCACAAGAATACGCCATTCTCGCCTCCGGCATGGAAGACCGGCCCTTTGTGCCCATCTCGACGGTCGTGTTGGAGGGAATCCCGCGGGACTTGAAGCGCGTGTTTCGAAAGTGGGATGATGGGAAGAGTCCCACGGTGACGAATCCTGCGGGGTCTGGGTCTGGGCTTAGGAGGGGGAGGAGCTTGCGTGTGGTGACGCTGACGCAGGCGTTGCAGGCGTTGGCTGAGTGAGTGGGGAGGGAATGGTGGCTGTGGATGTGGATGTGGATGTGGATGAAGAAGGTTGTTGGGTGTTTTGAGTGGTAGGTAGACGCTTACTGCAGTGCAGTGCTGGTGTTGAGGTAGATGATGGGGGAGGAAAGCTGCGCCTTGTATATATCATGTACTTGATGGGGGGAGGGAGGGAACTTGTGTTGCTTTTTCTCGGTCCATCTTTCTTCGGTCGGGCTCACTATTTTTCTGATAAGGGGCTTGTTACTTCATTGTTACAAAAGCATGGGTGTCTCTTTTTTTTTTTTTTTTGGAGTTTTGTACAAGGCATGTATAGAGGGGAATGCTTTATATGATAGCTACGCGTATTGAATGTACGGTTTTGCTCTGCCATTCTTCATGATTTTTTCATAGCAGGAAGAAAATATGTGCACACATATGGATGTACACAGGGATCCAGAGAGACTCATTCGTTCGAAGGATCGCTTTTGCTTCAAAAGAGAACCTTATGGTTTTACTTCTGTCTATAGAGGGGGTATCTAATTCGAAAGAAAAAAAAAACAAAAAAATGCATGCTGCGTGTGTTTTCGCGCAGGGTGGTGCGGATGATGAAATGATGCCTTGCGCCAGTCCATGTATTTCGTGTTTGTGTCTGCCTTCTCTTTTGTGGCACTTCTGCCGTGATCATTCCTGAGTGTGAACTTTCTGTTCGCATCTTCGTCTATGGAGTGGCTCTTCTAGTATCTAGGGACAGGTACACACAGCAACCAAGGCGTCATTTGTCCATGTTTGATGGACGGTCAGATGGGTTTGTTTTCGAATTCGTCTGCTTGCTTGATTGCTTGCTGGGTGGTCGATCGTCGTTTTTTATTTTGGGCTTGTTTTTCAAAACCTGATTCAGGTCAGAGGGCGAGGGTGTGGCCGATGAGATTTCTTTATTTAGGTGTGATGTCGACTGAGGAGCTCGCAGCGGCGTAGTGGTTATTTGAAGACGCGGCGGGGACGGGCACAGGGCAACCGTGGGCTTTGGATGTCAGGGCCAGAAGTTCCCTCAGCATCAGGTCGCGCGTAGTGCGTGTGAGTTCGTCGACGTCGGAGGCCGTGAGGCCCTTCGTGGAAATGGGTTCCAAGACTAGAGAAGGTAAAAAAAAAAAAAAAAGACCTTCGGTTAGCGATGACGGCCAAGAGGTAGGGGTGACAATGAAGGTAGAGGGGTCTCTTACCTTTCACAGGGATTCGGCCAGAACGAAACACCATGGTCTTGAGATGAAGAATGTGGCTGTAATTGGCGACCACGCAGGGCACAATTGGCACGCCAGCCTGAACGGCGAGATGGAACGCGCCCTTCTTGAAGGGCAGCAAGACGGGATCCTTGGCGTAGCTACGGGTTCCTTCCGGGAACATGTAGACGCTCTGGCGCTTCATCTGAATCTCCCTGGCGGCTCCAGCCATGGCGTCCCGCGCATCCTTGGAGTTCTTGCGATCGATAAAGATGGAACCGCTGAGGCGCATAAACCATCCCAGGAAGGGAATCTTCTTGAGGTCCGACTTGGCGGTGACGCTGCACCACTTGGGGAACAGGGCGCCGAGCATGAGGACGTCCAGCTCCGTCTGGTGATTGCCAATGAAGACGGCCGGCCGAACGGTGCCGAGGACATTGCCAGGGTCGTCAATCTCGAAGACAATGCCCGTCGTCAGAGCCATGGCGTAGTGGAACGCGCGGGCGGTGACCCATTGCGAGATGCCCTGCTTGCCAATGAGGGTGAAGAGCACGGAGGCGACTACACCAAAGATGGCGCACACGAGCAGCGACACATATGAGGCCAGGGCGCGGGCAATGAAGCTGGCCTTGGGGGCGACGAAGGACACCATATAGAAGAAGACGGTGATGGCGACGTAGCCCAAAAGGACTTTGAGGGCAAAGTCTACCACGGACATGTTGAGGAACCCGGCGGGGGTGGTGGTATATATGCGTCTCGGTGGTCGCAGTAGAGCCGGACTTCTTTCTCCTCAGCCTTGGCACTTCTCCCTTGTCGCGTAATGTCGTTACAATGTTGGATCTGGCGTTTGTGAAAAAAAGCAAATTAAAGACGAGAAAGAAAAAGGACACCGGAAAGTGGCGTTTAGGAGGATGCTGGAAAATCCTCTGGCGTCGAGCGAACGGTCGGCAGCCGAGGCACGGGCCAAAGAGAAAATCTAAGAAAGCAGGTACACGCAAATAAGGGAGAGAGGATAAGGACCGCCGCTGAAGATCATTTATTGCTGCAGACGATGCATTCTCAAGGGCCGAGGATTAGGAGGAGGGGGTTGGAAGAGACGGGCGGCGTGCGGGCGTGGGCGTGGAAGTTGGATGGTCGTCGTGATTCGTGAAGTACATGGAGGAAGAGGGCCTTTCCTTCTCCAGCATTTGATTTTGGGCCCTTGGGGGCTTGATTGGGGGGCCACTGGGGAGCTTTTTGGGGATGGGGTAATACATACATACATACTCCGTACCTAGTAGACTGTAGGGGGTTGGGGCTTGGAACTTGGAACTTGGGAGTCGGGACGATGAACGGGGGCTCACTGGGCAACTGCACAGACACAGTACAGACTGTTGGCTCAGGGCTGTCTCAGGTCTGTCGCTGTCCGAGGCTGTCGCCTATATTGCCTAATAAACTCCTGCCGAAGGCTCACTGCTGCCCTGCATCATCCCCCACCTCAACCGCATGCGCACGGCCCATCATCTCCATATGCATCGGCACATGATAAGTTGATAACATCACCACGTCTGCACTTCTGCATCTGGCAACTTGCGTCACTTGCGTCACTCGGCCCATTATCCCGCGCGCGCACATCTGCCCGCTTAATCCATTGCTTCCAGATTATCTCCCTCTCTGGTGTCTCCCCCACGGGAGTGTCGGCTGCTGGCTACCAACTGCAGTTATCTCCACCTCCACGGCTTTAACCCTAAAGGTGTTGATTTGCCTTGTCGCCAAATAGATCATGACCCCTTCATCGTAAAACCTGCTCTCTCGCCGTTGCTAGGACAGACTTATACCATCACCAATGGCTCCCTCGCGCAGAAACCAATCCACAGCCAAGCGCCACTCCTCCCTCTCGCTGTCCTTGGCTCCTAATTCCAACGTCAAGCCGCCTCCCATAGCCGCCCTCTTCCTCATCGACTTCGATGTCAAGGCCGGGTACACCATCACATGGAGGCGAGCTGTATCCAATGTCGAACTCGACGGTCGCGTCGAATACAAATCGCTTCCTTCGGGCCTGCACACCGTGCGCGACGATCTGATCTACTTTGTCGACGGCGCCCATGCTGGCCTCAGTGCCTTTGTCAATGAGCCGTGCCAAGAGGAGGAGGCTAGGCATGCGCGCATGATTGCTGTTGGTATTCTTGTGCCTTTGAGCTATGGGCGACTAGGCAGGGCCTGGAGACATGCCGAAAAGCTGAAGGAATTGGCAGCGTAAGTCGACTTTCCCTCAACACCTACCCGAGCACATACCGAAACGTACCGTATACCCATACAACCGTCATGTACTTACAAGCTCGAGTCATGTGGAACGACAGTCAGCTAGCAAAGGATCGCAATCGAATCGATATCTTGGAGCGGTATTGGGACACAAACAAAGCCGGCCATGACGAGGACGATAGCACGCAGAACCCAGCTCATTTCCCTGACACTCCTCCCCAAGAGCCAACAAGGCATGGAAGGAGACGGTCTGCCTCTGACGGCATCGCTTTGATTCCACACGAGCACAACCTTTCCCCGTACCATCCTGCGTGGAGCTTGGTGAACCTGCTGGACAAGTTCGGGCCTCTCATATTCCCTATACAGAGAGCAGCGTTGCTCCGCAAGCGTATTTTGATCTCTTGTCATGCGCCGGTCCACGAGATCTGCGACTTTGGTGAGTTTGTGTGGACCAAGTTCTCGGTATACCGCTCTTATCTAATGCTTGTATTGCCCATTAGTGTACGACATATCTATTCTCTCCAATATACCCTTGTCTGTTGCCGATAGACTGCCTGCCCCCTCACCGACCTCTCGCTTACGTCCCTTATTCACCATTGGAGTTCATGACATACCATTTTTGATGGACGACTTGGAAGCCCAAAAGCGCCGACAAGACGGGCTAGCAGATCCTGGAGACGAAGCCGGCTCCGGCTGGATCGCCTGCACCACAGATAGCATTCTCTCCATGAAAGACACTCTATGGGACATGCTCATCACCATGCCACCAAATAATACAACTCACGCCTCACCCTCCTTTTCTTCCATCTCCTCCTCATCATCGTCACCGACTCACCTACATGACATTCATCCGGACAAAGCTTGGCCCACAGTCGAATTTCCCCGCGGCACGCCCGTCAAGGCCACCCAACGCGATTTTCGGCGCTTCAATGCCCTCAGAAATGGTCTCCTGCGCCTCGCCGCACACACGTCGGACCCAGAGCCAGACTCACCGCGCTCTGAACCATCTGCCGTGCGCCCATCTACAAGCCGCTCCCACCGCATCTTCGACAACGAGCGAGACGAGACCTCGGACGCGCTCATCGAGCCCATCACCTGGACAGCCCTCGCCTACAACGGATATATGTGGTGGGCCTCTGCCGGCGAGCAGCTCCGGTCCGAGCAACAGGAAGAAGCCTTCCGAGACGCCGCTCTCCTCGCAGACCTCGCCCCCTCACCTCAACATTCACCCATATCCCTCCCCCGCTCATCATCTCGCGAACTCGTCTCCGAATCACTCTCATCTCTTGCAGCCCGCCACGGCGGCGCGACGCCCGAAGCCCGCACCGAGCTCGCCATCATAGCCTACTTCCACCGCCTCACCACCCAGATGCTCTCCGTCCTCTTGGACCTTGTAGACAGTACAGACGAAGCCTACCCTTCTTCGTACCGAGATGAAGAAGATGACGCCGAGTCAGGAGGCGAAGACGAAGACGAAGACGAAGCGCTATTAAGGGACGGATCTGATGAACGTTTTGAGGACCGAGCCATCACGGTGGATAGCCGTGCCCTTGAGACGATGGGGTTAGATGTGTGGAGTGCTACGGATGGGAACTTTGTGCAGGATTTGATGGGGGTGTATTTCGGGAGAGGGGCTCGGATTGAAGGCAAGGGGGTGGAGATATGTGGGGTGAGAGTGTGTTGATGATTTCGACTCTCGAGACATATTCTCAACGCACTAATATGGAAGAGATGGACTGAGGGGGTTATCGGAGACGAGATACGGACTCGCGGAGTACATATAGGATGCGTCACAGCAATACATGTATAATTGGACTTGTGGTGATGACGTGGAGATATGGAGTTGTGGATTGGGAGAATAAGGCGTTTAGAGCCTCTTTTTACTTGAGCGGCATTACATTCATTATCGCTATATGTACTACAGTACCTACTCCGTACTGCTGATTTCCCCATGAAGCTATGCTATGTTACTTGGCTTTTTTTGAGTACCACATTTCATATCTGGTCTGCCTTATTACTTGCCCTCATTACGCGGATTCTACGGAGTAGCTCGTTTCGTTTCAACTGGTACATTTTGGGAATAGCATCGCAACGCATGAGTCTTTTTTGCTTTCTTTTTCAATCCCGTGCGTGAGCTGCGAGCTATAAGTACCTGAGACCTCTAACATACCTAACCTCACAGTTGTGCTCCGCTCCAACTCACACGTCGAGCTTCTTCCACATACACATACGCACGCACACACGCACACACACACACACAACACACACAACACACCAGCAGTATTGATTTCGAATTTTTTTTAATGATAATATCAATGTCCCGCGAGGCTACCTTCCCCCCTTCGCCCCTCCCCTCGAAACGCTTTTCCATTTCTCCTTCTTCACCCGCTACCCCAGCCCAGCCACCTTTGCGCGTGCGGGATGTACCAGAAGGCAAGAGCTTCAACAGGAACAACGCAAAGCAACTGTAAATACAACCTCTCCTTTGCAAAAAGAAGACAGACAGACCGACAGACAGAAATCAGAAGAAGAAGAAGACAAAAGTTACAAGGAACGAACACGAACAAACTCTTATGACTCATCCTCAGTGTCCGTGTTCGTATCACTTGTATCATCCTCTTCTTCATCCGTGCCACTCTCATCATCAGAGTCATCTGATGGCCGGCGTCTCGACTGGGGTGCTTGGCCCGTTTTGAGGGCGTGCATTTGCCCAGCGATGGAATCTATACATCGTTTTAATTAGTGGGATATTCTCCTCATCTGAACTTGCCTGAAGGGACTGAAGGGACTAGCAGATAAAATCTGGGCTGAAAAAGAGGTCTTGTGCAGCGCTTACCTTCATCGGGTTCGGAAATGTCGTCCGCAACATCCATTTCGACCGCCTTGGCGGCTTCTTCCACCACAAGAGTAACCTGCATCTTGGTGTCGAAGCCGACGTACGAGTCGCAGATGACGTGCATGACGAAGGTGTAGTGGCCGGCTTGCGGGGGCGCAGCGAACTGCGCCTTGAGGGTCTGCATGTTGAACGTGGGCTTGCCCTGCTCGTCGAACATGGGCAAGTCGAAGCGGTCAAAGACAAATGGGGGAACTGCCATCTTGCCCTGCTTCGAATCACTCAGGAAGGCATACCATTTCGGGGTGTGATCACGGGCGTAGTGCGGGGCGAACGCCAATGGGGGCAGAATGCTCTGCTCCTCAACAGACATTGGTTTGCCGTCAGCGCCCGTGATGGTCTTGTTCTTGCGACCTGTAAGAGCATCGAGATCGTCCTCGGCAGGGTCCACGTCCTCGAGGTCCTTCTCATTGACAGCGGGAACCTTTTCGGTACCAGGGGGGATGAAGCGGCCCTTGATGACAAGGGTGACCAACGAGGATGGGATGATGACGCGCTCGCCAGTGACCTTGAAGAAGGCCTTGGCAACACGGAGATACGGCAGCTGCTTGGCGACACTGACGCACGTCTTGTACTCTTCTTCATTGAGCAAGCCCTTGCCAACGGCGAGCTTACGTCTCTTATCATCAGAAAGATCCATAAACTGTTGAACCGTCATGCGAAGCTTGGAGTCGCCCTCAACGGCAGCAGCAATGCGTGGTGTGAAATGGGGCAGTTGGAGAAGAGGTGATGCCTTGGGTGATAGAGCCTGGATGATGTGCTGGTTGGCGAGAAAAGAGCCAGAAATAGGAGTGATGTTGCCGAAAGAGAGAGCAATGGCGGCAAAGGACTGGTTGAGAGCTCGAGCAAGGGGGGCAATATCGTACTTGGCCTTGGTGAGTGCAGCGTCATCGAGCTCTACGCGGCCGAGATAAGCCCACAGAAGACCCAGAACCTTGCGGCGGACAGTGCCGTCCAGATCCTCGAGTCTCTCCTTGTCCTTGATCGTGAAACCAGCAGCGAAGGGTGACGCCTCGCCTTCTGCGGTGATTCGTGACTCGAGCTTGGAAAGCCCGGAATCGGCCAGATCGCCCTTGAGGATACTGTCGTATTCCTTGCCAGCGCTCAGTGCCCAAATGATGCCAGACTCATCCATATCCTCATCATACTGGCGAAACAGGTTATTGGCGCTCTCCATGAGGACACCCTCCTTGGATCGCTTCTTGGTTCCGTACCACCACGATCCCACCAGGTAGGGAAGCAAGACGCCGAGAAGTCCCGTGTAAAGCACAACGAGATACTTGCCGTTTCCATCCGATACAATGAATCTGGGAAGAGCTATGCCAATGCTGAAGCTCTGCTTGCCGTCAGGGTGGCCAAACTGGATGTAGTTGTTGCGCACATCCACGTCGGTCAAAGCCTGGTACGCCTTGGTAATTTCCACGTAACGGTTGTTGAGAGTCTCCACGGTTTCATTCTTGGCGGCATCGGGCCTGACCTTGTCGGGATGGAACTTGAGCGACAAACGCTTGTAATGTGACTTGATTTGTTTTTCAGTGTACGACTACACGCAACGCTGTTAGCTATGTCGTCAAATTCATGCCCACCATTAAGCAAGCCTCATTCGCTGACACGGGCAGGGAAAGGCTAGGAGGTAGTTTTAGGCGCATACTTCTGAGATGCCTAGAATGCTGTAGGGGTTCCAGATCTTGTTCACAATGGGCTCTGTGGTCATGATCAGGTATCCCATGAAACCCATGAGAGCCCAACCAGCAATCGCGACGAGAGCACGCTTGATCTTCCTTTGTTTCCTCTTCTGTTTCGCCCGCAATGATACTACCACATCATCGTGTTGGATCTTGTAGTCGGTCTTGATTCGGGGGGCAAGGTGCGAATCGTCCTTGTTGGATTGCAGCAAGCTGTATGTCACCGGCAGTGTGACGAGGCCCGTCAACGTGAGGATGAAGAACGGGAAGAATTGGGCCTACGGTAAAACCAGTCGCGCCGTTAGCCAAAAAAAGAAATGTTCCAGAATTCAACGCGAAGCATCCAGGGCCGAGGTCAGCCAGCAATCTGCCATTGTCGTCATTTACCTCGTCATCGTATGAGTAGTCAGAGCTCATCGTGGCATAAAAGGCCAGGCAGGGCTAAGCCTGCTGCGTCTGACAGGGTGGAATGCCGGCGTATCAAAGTCGACCAGAGACGAGGCAATCTGGCAAGTCCGTATATTTCGCAGGACAACTTTTTCCGCCCGATTGGTAAGCAATGCGCACGCTCGTTCGAACCACGAAAGTCAAGCGATGCCAAGAGAGCAACGTGATGTCTCCTTGCGAATCACAAATAAGAGACAGAAGGAGGGGAAAAAAGAGTGCCCTTAATGCAACGCGACCATGGCATGGATAGCAGCCAGCATGGGAGATGATGTTGATGGTGTCCTTTGGAAACGGTCGGCGGTGGGATTATCCGTGCCAAGCCTACATCTGCGCCCCTGGCGTCCCGGGGTACTCCGTACAATCTACACGTCTTAGCGGTGCTTCGCGCGTTGCCGCCACCGTGTTCAGTTCACCAGTGGGGTAACACTGTAACAACCGTAACATGGGGCTGGCCGCTAAACAGTGACTTCAATGTGAACTCCACGCGTCTTCGAACGAGAGCAGAAACGATACATTTCAATCAGTTTACACAAACGTGTGAGAAAGGAGCAAACCTATACTCGGCAAGCTTTCCATGTATGTCCCAGCAAAGACGATGCTTCTCACCCCGGTCACTCAACATGAGAAAGAACTCAACTCTATGTATCCATCCATCTATGGTCTCTGATCTCCGAGCCACCGTCCACCGTCCAACCTCATTATCAAAGTGTCCAAGCAACAATCGATGGATTGTGACATCTTGATTACGCATGTATTTCCTCGTCTAAGAATGGGGGAAAAAATTAGATACAGGCCAGCGCGCTTCCCAAAACCCAGGCATAGAAACAAAACCAAACAAATCTATACTTCACGCTCACTGCGCGCGCTATAAACCCTCCCAAGCAGGTAAAGGCAACCCATAAAAAAAAGGACAATTCCACAGCGGTTCTCAAATCAAACCACCAAATCCCAACACCCTACAAAGGTAATGACTTCGCCCTCCCATACCCATCCACCAACGGCGTAACCAAACTCCCCTCCTCCCCATCCGTATCCTCCTCCGTCGTCCCACTCCCCATCTCCCCGACCAACAGACTCCTCAAATCCTCCTCGCTCATAATCGTCTGCAAGCTCCCCCTCCTCACCCACGGCCTCGTCTCCCTCCTGCCCCTCTCCACCAGCCTTTCAATCTTCAACCGATTCGCCAGAAACTTCAGCATCGGAAACGCGCTCTGCTGGCCCTGGTGGATCATGCGCGCCAGACGCTGAGGGTCCGGATCAGAGAGGATATACCAGAAATCAGAGGGAATAGATTTCGGCCATATGGTGATTGTGCCGCTGAATTCCTGCAGCCAGAGCTGGCTCCAGTCTTGGCCGAGCGGGCGGGGAAGTAATTCGGCGTGGCGTACGAATTTGAGCCACTTGTTCATGTCGAGTTTGATGAGGTGCTCAAAGGCGGATAGGAGGTAGCCGCCGCGCCAGCCGCGGCCTTTGCGGTGGGTGACGGGGTGGCCAACGGAGCCGCGGGAGGAGAAGAAGAAGAGGTTCACGTGCGGGTTTACTTGGCTGACGATGGTGAAGTTGACGTTGAAATGCGTGTTGAGGGCTTTGATGGGGATGTCGGTTCTGAGGCTGCCGTCTTTCCATTTGTGGCCAAAGGAATAGGGGATGAGAGTCCCGTCTCGGGTCTTCATCATGAGGACTACGGGGTTGAGGATGCCGGGTACGGCGGCGGAAGCCAGGACGGCGGACCAGATGACGCAATCGGGACTGGTGAGGTAGTTGCACAGGATCGTAGGGGAGTGCGGGTCGGCGGGCACGCAGGTTACGTTGAGGATTCGTCCTGTCCGCTCGTAGGCTTCGCGGAATGTTAGAGAGCCTCTGGTCCACCAGCTGCAGCGTTTGGCCCAGTCGACTGAGTCGAATCGCGCGCCAGTCTTCCACCATCGTGGAATCCAGACGGTAGCCGGTTCGCGGCATGCGTTGATTCGGTGAGAGAGCGCTGGGATGAGAAGCTTTTTCAGTTCGTCATTGGTTCTCGTTGCGACGAGAGCAGCTATCAAAGCACCTCCGCTGGTGCCTGTGATGACGTCTGGAAGCAGATCGGCATCCAGCATCCCTCTCACGAGCCCCAGGTGATAATATGCAAAACTAGCTCCTCCCGATAGACACAATGCCGTTCTACCATAGTTGGCATGGACGTGCTTGAAAAGCAGACGTTTCTCTTCGGCTTCTAGTCGCTTCGATTTTATAAGCATCTCAATGCTTCGTTCCACTAGAGTTCCCGGTGCCCACGTCAGCATGCTGCCCGTCGTCTAACGCGAGAGACGTCGTTCATCGCTTTATTCACAGGATAAAACTCACCTTCATCAACAAAGTTCTGAACCAAATTCTTTGTCCCATAGTACGTCTGACTGTAGAGCCTCGCATTTTCCACCCCCACAAAGTTGTTCTTCACGCAAGCCTCCACCAAAGACTTGAGATTCTCAATAGCAGTCCTATGCTCACCATTAGACTTCGCTGTCTTGCCTTCCTGGGCCTCTGCTTCCACCCTCAACTTCTTCAGCTGATCCCACACTCGCTTGACCGTTTTGGAATCGTAATACGCAAATTCATTCTCCTCTTTCCACGTCTGTCGCCCCAAAAACGCATCCAGCTCCCTGGCAGCGGCAACCCACTCCCTGTACGTCGACGCACTGCGCATATTTCTCCGGAGCATCTCCCTCCGACCACGCCACGTGAAGAAGTGCTCGTAGACCCAGATATACCACCTCGTCATGAGATAGACGAGTGCCAAGCCACCCAGCCATGCAAATACAAAAAGCAGCAAAGGCCATTTCAGTACCTGGTAGAAATTCCCTTCCCGAGTCTCGTCCTTGGTGCGTGTACCCAAAAGGCCCTCCACAGCGCGAGTCGCACCCTTGTGACGTCTCACATTCTTGGAGGCCTTTTGGCGTTTCTTGTAGGACTTTGAGCTCACGGGTGCCCAGTCGTTCGCCGCTGTGAAAAAAGTCCCCTGGGCAGGATGGCCGGGTTGGGGAGGTAATCCACCTCCTGCAGCCGAGGCTGCGGCGGCGAAGGCTTCTGTGCTTGCTTGGTCGTCATCCCCACCAGGGAGGCCGGTCTGTGAGTTTCGCTTGGTGAAGTCGAACGAGAAGGATGCGCTCACGGGAGATCGTAAGCCACCCGTCTCGTCTGGTGGACTTTGCAACGGATCGGGTGCTTGAAGAGCCGTCTCGAACGCGGCGAGCTCCTCTGATTTTATGAAGTCATGGTCGGCGTCAGGGAGGGAGGATGTGTCGAAGCATTCTGGGAGAAAGCCATAAATTGCGTCGTCAGGCATTGTACGCAGCCGGGGCTGGCCATTGGCTTACGAAACGCAGCAGATGGTATGACTAGTCTTCATGCAGTGTTCTGACCAACAATGCGTGTGTCAGTGGATGCTGGACACTTGACGAGTACGTCAGGTAGAGGGGTTTTCTGTGTTAGGCAACCTCGTGCGGTCCCACGATCGTTGTGTTACGGTGGACGTGGAAGATTCTTGGAATGAAAGATTGAGAATGACGTCGGCGATTCGGTTCTTGGGCGTCACCGAGGCAAGACAGCTCAACAATTGAGAGGGAGTAGGCTCGTTTTTATGGGGCGGGGTCTGTATATGTACCTCCTGGATCCGGACGGAGTCCGGACTGCCACTTACCACCTTCGGCTCCATTATAGGAACAGAGAGCAATGTCGATCGTGGAATGAGTTTGTTTCGCTTGACATCGGCCTAACGAACCATGTCCTCGTGAGATTATGGACACATGTGACATGGCTACAACGTTGGTTGTCGGCAGCCTTCGTCGTTACAAGTCGTGATCATGCGGGAATACCGCCAGCAGAATGGCACGAAAGGCATTGCAATTTGGTTTTCTTAATTTTCTTAATGCTAAAACATCATAAGAATTACACAACCCTTTATTGGCCGTCTCAAACATCATGCATCTCAAGATGAATGCACCATCCCCAAGAGCCACTTTGCTTCGTAAACATCAGAGTCTCCCACGCGATAACTAACGCTCCTCGCTTTGTCTGCGCTCAACCCCGTCGAGTCCTACACGCTTCAAGTAAAAAAAATCACCGCAAAGTATCCCCTCGTCCTACAAATTGACGCCCCCTATTCCATTTCTCTCTTGCTTCTCTACACATACTGAGAAAGCCATCTTATTCCCTCGCCGTAGCCCTGGCGCATCACGACAGAGCACATGAAGAGCTCAATGGGCCGGATGCCCTCTAGTGGCACCTTACCCTTGCCAGTCGTTTGGTACATGCCAAGCTCATGTCGCAGCTGGTCTTCGGACACGGCGTCGGGATGGTCAATCTTGTTACCCAAGATGACAAAGGGGACCTTGGCCAACTCTTCCAAAGCCAGAAGAGCGTCGAGCTCGGCTTTTGCCTCGGACAGGCGTTCGTGGTCCTTGGCGTCAACGAGGAAAACAACACCGTTGACCTCGGGGAAGTAATCTCTCCAAATACGACGGGCTGTAGCAGATAGAATTTCAGTATATACGACGCAGGACGGTTCCAACGGGCGGGTTTAATTCGTCTTGATGCGGTACGTACCCTGCTGGTGACCTCCCAGATCGAACGTTGTGAATCGAACGTTGCCAATCGCAAGCTCCTCGGATGCTAGTTCACACCGAGTCAGTAACGATCGTGACCATATTTGATATTCTGCGCACGAAGAGCTCGTTGGCGGAGTACGTCGAGGGGCGGAAACTCACTAGGGTGAAGGGTAGGTTGCAGAATCGCGACTCGGTCGTTCTGCATAAGTGTCTTGTTAGCCATCATAATTCAGCGCCAGAAAGAAATCTCTCTATGGCCACGGTCGCGTGTATGCATCTAAGACCATCGCCTTTGCCCGTATCATAACATGATACAACACCCAGATGACGCCATCGTATTTCAGGGGGTTCGTTCGTCGGGTGTACCTTCAACATGTGCAGCAGCGTCGTCTTTCCCGCGTTATCAAGACCCAAGAATAACAACTTGGCGTGCTTGTTCAGCAACCCCAGGTTGGAGAGAACATCGTAAACTAAAAGGGGAAGTCCCATGCGATCAAGCACGTGTCAGTCAAGTGGACTATTCCTGGCACCGGTCAAAGGAGCAGAGCGAACTCGGAGACAGCTTCGGGGAAACGTACACCAGTTGACAATCCACATGTTGACCAAGTTCGAGCGATGTTTGTCGTAGTCGCGGCGTTGAGGCAGAGGTACAGATTGAATGTGGTGGCGGGGATGTTGGAGCCGTCTCTCTATGGTGGAACGTGGCGAATTGACAGATTGCTACGATACACCAGAACTGAGAAGACTCGCCAAGACACGCTTTGCTTTTCTTCCCTGGCCGCAAAGGCCCGGTCTGTGTCTGTCGGAAAGTTCAGGTACGTAGGTACCTGTTCTAGGCCCCCGCCATCCGGCTTATGTGCCTGGAAGTTTAGGCATCCATCAACCACCGGAACGCCGGCCTTGCTCCCGAGTCCCTCCGACTCCCGACACTCAGTACCTACATACTATGTAAGTAAGTGCATAGGTACCTAGTACATAGGTAGGTATGTGAACGGTAAGCCAGTTGCCCCTATGCCGGAAATACTTGCAATCACATGAAGGTCGGCAATTAAGAGGCAGATCAAACTTTGTTCTGATTGTTACTATCGATCCCCGATCCCCGATCCCGACGCCTCCCAATCTCAAGAGCGCCCATCCATACATAAATCCATACATGACTCCGTAAGCTCTGTAAAACGAAGGGTATCCTGATGAATGCAAGGAGGCCTCTCCCCCTTGCACATTTGCCTCGCCCAATAAAGTAACGCAGAAAAGATGGTCAATTAACAAAAAGAGAAGGAAGTAAGTAAAAGTGCTCGCGCATAGCTCCGGCTACATACTTGTCGAGAATATAGAAATCGTCGGCTCATGAGGTTTGAGCTGTATGAAGATGAAAGAACAAGATATTGTTGAAATAGATAGGTTTCTGCTCGAGGCAAGCGCGCTCACCCTGCGAGAAATGAGTGCAGCATCCTGTTTGTGGAGAACTCTCGAGTGAAGACGGAACAAGGAGATCATCAGATATGGCCTGTCTAGACAGAGAGCACATAATTGCCAGGGTCCTTCTTGCCAGCCATGAGCAGCCCAAGCTCCTTCATGCGTTCAGCTCCAAGTCCGGGCTGGTGTTTTCGCTCGGGAATCTGTCCTCGACGTGCGCGATTACAATACTTTTGAAAGAATTTTTCCTTGCGACGCTCTCGCTTCCGTTCAAGCCCTTTGACGATATCGATGGCGCCACGAAGGTGACCATCAGACTGGGTCTGTTGCTTTGTGGACTTGCTGCTCTTCATGGCAGTGAACAAAGCAGGATGCCGAGGAAGAGATTTGGTCAACGTCGTGTTAGGCCGCCCGGCTAATTGGAACTGAACATGTGGGCCTTGTCGAGGTGTTTGCGACGGAGTAGTGAGCGCTTTTGGTGCTGGTGAACGCATTCGCTTAGGTGATGGACGCCCAAACAATGGCTTGGGAGAATGGCCGCGAGGCTTGGGCGGGGGAGAAAAATGACGTCTCGCCATTGGTGGTGGAGACCTCAGTTTTCGGGGCGACACTTGCTCACCCCGTTTGCGTCTTCGGCAACGGTCTTGCTGGCCGTGATGGAGATCATCCATATTGCCTTGAACCCAGAATGCATCATCGCTATTATGATGAACAGGATTAAAGATTTCCTCCTCATCGTCATCATCAGGATCCGAAGCCGGAAAACTCGGATCTATGTCCTGAGGAATGATTCGGAGCTTCTCGCTTCTACGAGCAGCTAGGCAAGAAAGATACGCCTCTTCAAGGGGTCTATCTTCATCCAGCGTACCACAGACGAAATCGGTACTATCGGGCAAATCTGAGGCTACCGAATCAATCTTGATGCGTCTAGTTCTGACGCGTCGCGTGCTAGATCGACTAGCGCGACTCGCCGTGGAGGAGTCTGACTGAGGCTCGTGGAGAGAGGTTCGTCGGATGGGATTGGCAGCGACGATAGTTTGGCGAGCAGTGGCATGACTGGGAGTCCATAAAATCATGTTTTCGTCGTCATCCTCGTCATCGTCAGATTCGGCAAAGCCCGTCTCGGAATCCGTATGGTAGCCATCAGAATCGTCATCAAAATCATCATCTTCTTCTTCCTCAGCGGCCTCGTCGTCATCGTCATCATCCTCGTCATCCTCATCCTCATACTCATCCTCGATGTCATCGTCGGCGTCGACGGTCTCCTCCGTGTCTTCCATCTCAGCCTCCGCCTCTGCTTCAGCTGCGAGACGACGGAAATGATTTTCTTTGGACAAAGTATCATTAATTGTGATTTTGGTTGAGACGACTGATGAGCTTTGCCTTATCCAATCTTCTTGTCTGGTAGTACCAGGGGCAAATTCATGGAATTGGGAGCCATCTTTGACAAGATCCTTCGAAGTGGCGCGTAAGAACTTAGGGCGACATGACGTCACCTTCACAGGGGAACGACGGGCTGAGGACAGTCTTGGCGAGGCGTCGAGGGCAGCTGAGAACGCGGAGGCCTTCTTGGGGGTGGAAGGGGATGCCGAGTTCGTGGGCACCCGAGGAGGCACGTTGGATTCAGCAACTCGCCTGGGCAGGATACTCTGGGTCGAATGAGGCCGAGGCGCTGCACAAGCGAATTTGATAGAAGGGCGTTTCGGTACGTGGTCCGCAGAAGGCGCCCTAACTGTAGGTTGAGGTGGGGGAGGAGGTTTCGCCGCGCACACGAATTGAATGCAGCGCTTCTTGGGAAGTTGTGCACTGTTGTCCATGCCGGCAGAAGTCTGCATTCGCTCGGCGATTTCTGCATGTAGTCGGAGTCCAGCCATCTCCGGGATAGGAGGACTTGGCGTATTCGTGCGACAGGGGCTAGTCATGCCAGTGTCACTGGTGAGATCAGCAGTTGACGCAATGCTCACATTACTGGTAATGGAGCGTCGACGCTGGCTATTAACAAGAATAGACTTGAGATGTCGTGAATGGTGCTCTTCCAGTTCACCCATGATGGCCTTGGTGAGCATGGACGGCTGATCCTGTCGGCGTCGAATAACGGTTCTCTCGAATTTATGTTTTGACTCAGGAGGCTCATCAACTTCTTCGGCCTCCTCTGAAGCGAGGGCCACCAAGGTCGGCACCTGCGATGTAGGAGAAGTAGTAGTCATATTTGTGACGCGATACTTGCACTAATTTGAGAGCAGAGCGCACTAATGATATCAAGCTCCGAAGTGTAGTATAAGACTTTGAGAGCAGTTGGAAGTCGGGTGCAGCAGGATCGATCCACCTGGATTGGGTGTGGAAAACGAGATCTGGCAACTGAGACGTTTGAAACAAGGATCAGAGATTGACGTTTGTGAAATGATGGTCTTGACGCGCTAAGTTGACGGCGAAGCGCGAGGCAAGTTGAAATCTGCAAGCCAGTGCAGACGTCTGATCTGTTTCAAGACAAAACTTGACGAAGACTTCCGATAGCCCTTCGGACCGTGGGGCTATAACTGAGAATCCGACATAATTCCACAAGTTTGAATGTTCAAAGTTATGAAGAGGGGTAACAAAGGCGCGAAGGTCGTCAGAGACGCTTCCTTATAAGAAAAACCGAAAGCGGCGCTGATCGATGACTATGCAGTCCCTTAAGCATCCGGTGGTAGGAGTGCCGGATATAAAAAGGTATTTCGGTAGCAAGAGCTTGGCGGACTTCAAGATGACGTTAAGCCAGCTGTGGCGTGGCGGACTGTACGAGTGAGATTGGCAAGTGACGATGCACAAGGTGTGGTGTGCGGCTGTCAGGTTGGACTGGCGGCCGGTGTAACGCAGCTTTGAAGGGACGTGGGAAATCGGGCGAAGGATGGCACAGGTGAGACGGCAGGTAAATTCAAGCACTGCGACGTTGCCGATCCTCACAAGGAAAGCTGAGGTGAGTGCAAGTTTATACGTAGAAGCAAGGTGTTGAGGCGACTTGCGACGGCGAGTGCAAACGCAAATGATGTCCTCAGTAGGCGTACAAAGTTGGATGAAGCGTCGGGAATGTAAAGAATGCACTTGGGTACTGGGGCACTTTTGATGGGAGGGAAAAGTAGGGCAAGGCGATCAACTTTATTAGGGCGGCAGCATGGGAATTTTGTAGGTACATACATACATGGCATACATGGGATGAGTGGGTGGGCTAATAAGGGGGAAAAACAGAAGGCAGGCGCCGCAGTCGCCAACTTGCACCAAGAGAGGACTAGTAGACGAAGACAGTGGACACTGGGTAGCCCTCCAGGCTCCGACGCACCTGTACGCACCTGCAGAGCCTGCAGAGTGGTACACCGTACATGCATATGTACCTACTGTACTCCGTAGATACATGTCATATGTACATGCAACCAGGCTGCCAGACTCCAAAGTCCATACCGAGCCAGCGGTTAATAGCTACTCCGTAGAGGACAGCCAGAATGCCAAAGAGCGGCAAGACGGCGGCAAGCAAGACGCGGAGGGCGTTGGGATGGCTGGCTCCTGACTGGGCTGGGCGTATGCTTTAGTGCCGAGCGTGGAGAAGGCGACTCGGATGCAAATTTCAACCCGCGTGTGTGTGTGGCCTAGGCTGAACCCGCTCAGCAAAAATGGAGCGGCCGAGACTGGCACTGTGTCAGATGGAATGGCTTGGGGCTTCTGGGAGCCAGGGCCAGGGAACAGGGCACGGGGTGACGGGGGGTAAGCGGGCACAGTATGTAGGTACAAAGGGACACCCGGTCCGAGAAATAGTCCGACGCGCACGCACCTTGCCAACCTGCATATGCGGCCCTCCTTTTCATGCTGCCAACGAACCAAGCAGCCGGTTGTACCGACTTGCGCTGCTTGACCGCCGTACCGATACAGTAGGTATATGTACTCCGTATGTATGTACATATGTACTCTCCGTACTCCGTATTTCGTTTTCATGCTGTCTGCCAGTCAGCCAAGGCCAGCCGCCAAGGCCGTCCAATGAGGCTGTGAGAGACAACTGGACCCCAGCGTCATGGTCCGAACTACCGCGACGGGCAGACCGAAAGTTCGAAAGAAATGCGAGAAATGCCGCCTTACAGCTCCTTCCCTGGGACTGGAAGCCGTCGTCGCGGGAGATCCGATGACGAACGTGACGTTATTGCTGGGTTTCATTTACAACAGACGCGCATGCGGTAGCTTACTTTGGTGCTGATCCGATGCTGACTTCGTTGGGTACATATGTACATACCTACCACGCCACTGTTCCCAATTCGCGGTGTCAATCAGTAATTCGGGAGACGGTGAGAGCACTACTCCGTATGGAATCTATGGAATCATGGGTGATGAGGGTCTGCACAATGTAATTAGCCTGCTTCATTTCAAGCGAGGGGCGATCTCCACTGCCATCCGGGGACAACAACATGCAACGCACACAGTATGAATATGTAGCCAGCACAAAGTCTCTGTTGATATGTAGCACCCTACAGAGTAGCAGCCTCAGTGTTTGTTTTCTCATGAATGAGCTCTATGGAAATGAGTGGAGGAGGTGATGATGATGAGTGTTTCATTCCGCAAGGTTGTTCCCATTTTGATGCCAATGAACGTCAGCTTATTTTCAAAACACCGGACGACCTGCGGTCCTCGTGGCCTCGGTTATGGCTCCATCACCGAAAGCAGCGATCAGGGCCGCATTACGACACCTATGCGGCTGCCGCCAGCCTCGCGGATGTCCCTTTTCGTCTCTCCAGCTCCCTCTTGTACATGTACTTGTACTCCGTAGGTTGCATAAAAAGAGTAATGAAGGATGTCATGCGCACGTGGTTGAGTCCCTAGTCAGCAAATACGTACCAGTTCAATGTTTCCTCATCAGGGTGGTAATTTGTCCACGGGTCGCAGGATCGTCACATCATACATGTGCCCCAAACTCCGGTAGGTATTGTATAGATATTCGAATTTTTGCCCATTTTCGGTACTGTCCAAAAGCTGCCCAGCGACTCTTGAGTCTTGAGCAATATTGTTCTGGACTTACGCCACACTCTACTTCTAGGAGTACCTACATACATAGTTAGAAGTTAGACGACAAAAATACCGAGGCCCTCCAAAAGAACGAGAAGTAAATCGACGACCAACTCGAAGCCCACGTTTTTAAGTTTCTGGTTCTTGTTTGTTTTGTTTGGACAGTGTATTTGTGTTTTCGGGTACCTAGGTACATATGTAGGTATATACATACATAGAAGGCAAGTGGCTGTCCAAGCGCAAAGCGTCAATCTCCCCGAGTACAGTACCTCTGCTACTCCATGTTGCTGCTGTCGCATGCTGGATGCGCGCAAACGTGTGTTCCTGTTGTTAATAAAACAGACGAGCGGCATCTCTGCAAGAAACTCTTAATTACATATCCCACATTTCCTCTCCTATTCACGACCTATGCAGCTATGCTCTTGGCTTGGCACTACGTGTGTATGTGTGTATGTACCTATGTACCTATGTCAACTCGGAATTGCCAGTCCATGAACTGCCTTTCTGGCATTGACAGGACCTCCCACAGGACTTCCCACAGCCCGGCCCGACCTGTGCTATGTACCTACTTTGGCATGGCCATTGGCTTTTTAGAGTTTCTTTCCAAAATCTAAGATCACCAGCCTGCGCATGCATATTTTCAATTTCGACAAGTCAGACCCTTCACTGCCGTTCCCTTTGTTCCCTATGCATGCAAGCTGCGGTGTAGCAACCAAGTTCCATGGGCTGCACTTGCACCTCTCCATCGGCTGCCGGCATTATCAACGTTGTCAAAAGGGTCTCGTACTGCGACCCTTTGGTCCCTGACTCTCTGCCGCGTCCCTTCCTGACCCATGGCCGAAAACTCGGACGATCGGAACGCCTGGCCTCTTTTCTTTTCTCGAATCTCAATTGCCTTTTTGGGAAAGCCCCAACACAGTTTGCGCCCCTGATCGATTGAACTGACTGTTGTCGAGCCAGGGATAGCTGCTTTTGCGCGTTGGTTCTCGAGCGGTTCAATATGGCGTTGCATTGAGAAACAGTGCCATCCATGGCCAAAGGCATCGTTTCATGGCTGACTTGGTTTCGAGTCGTCGCGTTTGATATCCGACATTACTACCCCGTAAACATAACTGCCTAGTTTGTTTCGACAATCCGCCTAATGCTTGAGTCGCGCACCATGCGGTGGTGTACGAAGATTGCCCTGAACGTAGCTAAGTATGTTACCGTGTGTACCTACTCTGGAGTCTGTACAGAGTACAACTGAGCCCGATTACCTCTGTCGACTTGGTGGTGTCCATTCACATGTGCGGTTTGACGATTCGGCCGCCCCTGCAGGCTGCAGTGCTGCACATCTCCCGGACAAGACGCACCTGAATTGGAGATGCTGTACTACCCCGCATCCTGAGATGCCTTCCGCGGTATGGGCGCGTAAAGGGGCAGATGATCCCACATCAGCACATGCGTCCGCGCCACCCGCACAGATGCTGAAGGGTCATGTTGGCGCAAGAAGGCCTTCCTCCCGCGCTTTGCCGACTGACTGGTTAGCGTTTCAAACTCTTAGTGTCGCCAAGCGGCGTTCCCCTCATCACTAGGTGGTTGATTACCTATGTATGGTATCCCACGTGTACATGCTTCGGGCACTTGAGGCGGAGAGATGCGCTCATACTGGCGGTGAGTGGGATTCGAGATCGTTGACTCGTTTGTGTTTACCTCACGATACCTACAGCTTATTAGTCGCGATTGAGAAAGCCCGATGACCACTCATCGTGGCTAGCAAATGACCTGATGCCCTTCCTTTTTCTGCTGCAGCTCTCTTGGCAAGTTTACCACCGGGTTAGCTACATATGTTGCCCGCGGGGATAATAGATCGGGATTCGGCATGCCGAGAAAGGGCTAGTCGAGAAATATTTTGAACACGTTTGCTGGCATGGTCAAGCCTGGTTTGTCTTGTCGTCCCAAGGCATGGGTGACTTACATAGATGGCATAAATGGGCTGCAGCTTGGATGCCACACGGCTGTCCCTTACCATCCTGGGAACACATGCCGAATGCCGCGCCAAATGTCTCACGCGAACTCGTGTACGCATTTCAGACACATCTGATTTGATGTCCTCGTTGCGTATCTTTGAATCACTGCGACATGTACGTGTTTTGCTAAATCAGCGAGTCCCGGGCGGATTTTCTGCTGGCGAATTTGTGCCTCACTTGAGTGTTTCGAATAATTGACGTTAGACCTGGAAAGGGGGCTGGAATGCCACGTTTGACAAGTGGCAGGCTGGTACGAAGCACGGGCGTGTATTTTCCCCCTCTTTTTCTACACAACAATTGCTTCTCTACGGCATATTGTCGCGTCTCACATCATATCCCGACTATGTGTATATATGTACTGCGTCGCGTCCGGTTAGACATTACAGAGTAATTTTCGCCCGGGAGTCGCCGGGACACATCGTACCATCTTGCTGGCGGATCGCGCCAACGGCTCGGCATTCTGGCAAGGTCGGCTCCGGATAGGTGACCTGGTGAAGGGTCCATTTCGTGATGCAACTTCCTCTCCCAATTCCAAGATTTTGCAGTGTGCTGTAAGATTGAGCTGGCGCTCGGTTGTACATGGACGGAAAGGTTGTACGCAGGCGGAAAGTTCCGCCGCCGGTGACATTGTCTACCTGGATGGTGGTGTTGGAGCACAAATCCTCCATTGTCTTACTGTACTCAGTACCTGCTCCGTACAGAGTATTCTTCCGCGGGGCCGCCCAGACAAAGCAATCGGTGCTCGTCCGAAGGAGGTTCAACTTCGACCCTTTTTCCGTCTAAGCGGAAAGAGCTCTTTTCTTCCTTTCCGGTCTCTCAAACACTCTCATTTTAGTGAGACGTTTTTCTGGAAACATCAACAAACAAATACTACCTACATGAAAGTAATAAGATAAGAACGCAGAGGCATAAAGAACCTTGCGAACCTTAAGTTCAGGGGAAGAAAGGTCGCATCCGTGGGTGATCATACCGTACCTTGCTCCGCGGTTCTTATAGCCATGTACTCCGTATGATGTGAGGCTCATGCTACAACAACCTCGGGGGCGAAAAAATAAGCTTACAGTACATGTTGCACAGCGCTGCACATAAAAAAAACTGGTGTGAAGCCCAGTTTGGTGAAGGTTCAGTTGCGTAGCGATCGTTGCTCGAATGGGTTGCTTTGACTGTATCGTTGCTTCTGGCAGTGTGTTACACGATGGATTTTGCGTTTCATGGCTCCGACACGTCGATCCCTACTCCGTATTCGTACGTAGCCGATGAGCTCGATGCGTTCCTCAACTCGCGAGCGCCTGCGAGGCGGGAGCAGGTAGTCAAGTCGATGTTTCTTCCGATGCAAAGCATACGACGACTGGTAGGCACCCTGTGCGAGCAAAGCTGTCTGCTATATACTGTCTGATCTCGTGTCAATTTCGATAGAAGTATAGGAGAGGAGAATCTGATATTGTAGTTCTATGTTTGATGACACTCGTCAAGAGGTTGGGAAACACGAGATGACAAGAATACGAGTTTGACGGAGGTCATTCGCATTTGACCCATCCAGATGCCCGTGACCAATGTCATTACGCCCTCTGTGGACTTACACAAACATATGGTTTGACAAGGATAGAAAAGCGAGGCGTCTTCAAAATGTTACACTCGACGCATCGCAAGAGGATTCTGAATGACAGCTGTCAGTGAGATGCAATGATGTCTCACAAAATTTTGAACTTACCGTCCAGGGTAAGCACTGACTGATTCGTAGATTGTGTAAAATTCTTGGCTCGCTGAGTATCACGTGATATCAGGCAAGTCGGATTTTCCCCGTAGCCGATCATCTGCCCGGTACCTGGCAAGAATCGTTGGATGGCCTCAATTCCGGCTTACTTTTGCGCAACAACACAATAAGGTTCTATCAGCCCATCATGAACACCCTCCGCATCGCCCGTGCGGCCATTCGAGCTCGCCCCTCCTCAGCCCTGCGTGCAGCTGCCCAGCGGAGAACCTATGCCGAGGCCGTTCCTGACAAGGTAGGATTTCAATCCGTGAGAACCCCCTCCGGAACTGTGAGACGTAACTAACCACCTGTTGATTTAGATCAAGCTGTCCATGTCCCTGCCTCACCAGGTATGAACCTTCCGAACGATCACGAGTAATTGGGGACGAATCCATCCTTTACCGAACGCAATCGATCTACCCGCTTGGCTTGCACGAGCCGAGAAGGACGAAAGCTAATGGCGCGTCTGTATAGTCTATCTACAAGTCACAGGATGTCGTTCAGGTGAACATCCCGGCCGAGTCTGGCGAGATGGGTGTCTTGGCAAACCACGTCCCGTCTATTGAGCAGCTCAAGCCTGGCGTTGTCGAGGTTGTTGAGGAGAGCGGTAGCTCCAAGCAGTGGTTCCGTATGTCATTTTCCACACTCCAAAATCAATCTGACAGCCGACCGATCTTCGCCCCCTTCCCTTCGTCTTCCTTCGTCCCCCACGCAGTACTCGCAGGAGAACTTTAGAGGCATAGAAGAAACCAGTGGCTGACCGAACATGACAGTTGCCGGTGGATTTGCTACGGTTCAGCCCAACTCGAGCATGAGCATCAACTCCCCCGAAGGATACCCCATCGAGGACTTCAGCGCCGACGCCATTCGAGCTGGCATTGCGGAGGCTCAGAAGATTGCTAGCGGCAGCGGGAGTGCGCAGGACATCGCCGAGGCTAAGATTGAGTTGGAGGTGCGTTTTCCACAGGCTCTCAACATGTGCGATGAGCGCTTGCTAACCACAGCTGTGATAGGTTCTCGAGTCTCTCTCTGCCCACGTGAAATAGAGTGGTGAAAATGATGTATATAATAATAGAGACACCAATAACACTATGACCGCCAACTTTAGACAGTTGGTATCAGCCGCCGTGCGGTCATTCAAAAACCATACTCCCGTTTGTGTGAATTGACATTGTGTGTCGCGGCCTCTCTCCCCTTTCATGCGTGCGTCGCGCTTACCTACGCCGCGGAACCGACGCGGCTTGCTGGCTTGCTCCTGCCCTCGAATCTCGTGTCGAGTCTTCAGTCAGCAAAAGCAAGACGAGGCCTGCATCCAGTTTTTCTTCCTAGAGAATTCATGGGCTGCCCAAGCTTAGACGAAACTTGTATCTCTTCTTTCTCTCGTCCACTTATTCTATACTCATGGTGCGCCACTCACGGCCAGGACAACTCTTACCGAAACCCGACATTATTGGTTGTGCCAGACAGACATTATCACAGACAACATACATTCAGTCGTGAGCACCTGTGCCCTCCGGGTGTTGCCGGCGCTCACGAGTATTATCTCTTGTCCATCGCAAATTGCCAGCAGCCGTGGCAGAAACATTCGTCCATCATCATGGACCACAGCAAAGACGATAGCAAGGTCGGATGGGGCCGCCGAGTTGATGCACGGTTTGCCACTCCAGCTTCTCGAAATATTTTAGGCCTCAGCACAACCCCGTTGTCACTAGACAAGACATTTATAGGCCGAGCCTTGGAGAGGAGTGGTTGCCTGGAGTCGAGACACGGCTCGTCAAGAGACCATAGCTTGGGTTCCGAACAGGCTGTGCTATTAGAAGCCCTGTTAGAATACTCGTCTCGCAACACTGACCTTCAGGTTTGCTAACGTTTATTGCAGAGCACCCTCAATGTCCGCTGGAGACCAAGTCTTGGAAGATAAAGCAGTAACACAGTTCGTCGAAGAGACTGAAGACGATTCCGCGCTATTTCCTCTGGGATTGACACTGAAAACCGACAAACCATCCCGACACAGTGAAGATGAAGCGACACAATTGTGCCACTCCTGTGGCGAAGCTCTCCCAGATGAACAGCATTGTGGTGTTTGCGGACATGACTTTTGCTACAAATGTGCTTCTGAACGGTTGAAGGGTAATTCTGACATTTGGACCGACAATTCGAGAAAAGTTTCAGCAACGGAAGCATTGGTGGAAGGCCCCGATGCTAATCTGCGCAAAACTTCTTTGTTACCGACGACCACTGCCAGGGCCATGCCGAAAACACCAAGCCGAGGCCCCGTCACGGGCAATCCATTCTTTTTGGCTGATCGATACCCTCAAGGTACCTTTTCGGCCCCCCAGAAAGCAACATCACATGGCTTTGCCAGTCGGCCGAGAAGGCTCTCCGATTGCGTTCCTCGGCAGTTCCTGGATGAAACAACAAAAATTGCCCCCTCACACGAAGTCAAGTATCATCAGCATCTCGAACAAAAGCAAGACTACCCCCTGCAAAACATTGAGAGACACAGTCTTTGCTGTTCGGCCCAGGTGAGGGAAAGAGACATGGATAGAAATCCAAATTTCGCCGCTTTGAAGCACGACTCCATCCGGAGCAAGATTGGCGAGCTCTGTCGCCACGCTGAAGAGTTCCACAAGTCTCATAACACTTTGGACCAGGACGATACAGAATATCGGCCTAGAAGTAGGGAATCCATGGCGCACACTTTAGTCACGACTGTTGCAGAAGAAACCCCTACAAGGCTTCCACGAAGGTCCCAGCCATCAAGCCTAGAAGTTGATGGTGATGATGACGATGACGGATCAAGCGTCACTGAACGTGGCCGTAACGTCCAGAATAATGCACCAGATGAAGAAGGGAAGAGGGTGGAATTCATTTATCCACGACCTCTGGCGTCCCATAACTACCGCAAGTTGCGTCCAGTGTCAGCGACTCCAGGGCCTAACAGTATCAAAGAAATCAAAGGACCAGCAGACGCTGGAGCGCATGGGAATCAGGAAAGCGTTTTGCGACCACAGCCATTAACACTCAGATTGAAGAATCTGGACTCTGCCGACAGCACTGGCAGAAAGAGCTTTCAAGGGACCAGTGTGCTCGGCATCGACCCGGAATTTGACGTGGATCATCATGAAGTTGTACCTGAGCGCTCCGTAAATGTCTTGCTGCCTGCGGCAACAAGCGCGGGAAGCAATTTGCCCAGCTTGACAGGCTACAAGAGACACAGACAGGATACATATCTTTGTGCTAAGCCTCAGACCCCGAATGCAGAGCCTGAACCATGGCCTCGTCTCAAAAAGGTTGAAGCCGAAGCTCCACGGACGGATGAGCAGCCTTCGGCTCCGTGGTCCCGGCAAACGCCTGATAGAGCTCCAAGCTCTCTTAAGTGCCTGCACCCAGCAGAAGAAGTTGATGATAGCCCCATAAGCCCCCGAAACATGGGGAGAGGCCATCTAAAACGCGAAGGCATGGGACAGTCCTCACAGCACAAGATGATACAAGCGACCACTCCTGTGTCAGATTGGCGATGCAAGCTTGTAAAACCAGAACGAAGCGCACTGAATCCGGCACAAGTGAATATCGTGTGCGAGTCGTGCGACTTGACGGAATCACAAATATGTGTGTCACATGCTGAGCCGTCTGAAAATTGCAGTCATAGAAGCGACTCGCTCGTGCGATCTGTGAAGGACAACCATTCTAGCCTTGAGGATCCGTTCACAGAGCCGCGGCTCAGCATTCGAGCCATTGAGAACTCGCTAGCTTGGAAGAAAGTTCAAGACGATTTTGAGAAGGATAGTACAAGTGACGAAGCGAAGCAGGTATCCGGATCTCCGAAGCGAAGCCTAACTATTTCTTCGAACGAGTCAGCCAGCGAGAGGACGACGACCGGATGCCCTCGGACGTGCAGCTGGAGAAGCCGATATCTGAGACTACGGGACGAGATACTATCGAGTGGGGATGTGCTGGCACTTTGCGAAGGAGAATCTCAGTGGAAAGGAAATGAGGTCCTGTCTCGTTACGAAGGCAGTATTGCTGATGAACTGGGAATCGAAGCACTAACCGTTGTGGTCCATTCGAGACACCGGGAAAATCTCGTGATCAATACAGACCTCAGGGGAAGAGATAATAAATGATATGCACAGGGCATTGTTCGCGAGTGATGAGGAAGTACAAATTGTAGCTGGGTATGCAAATAGTGCTAGCGGGGTTGGCATCAAGTCGGCAAAAACTTGGAGCGACGCCATGTAAACAGTGTTTAGTATTGGTATTCGTTCTCGTGACAATTCATTGATAATGAAAGTCGATGCCATGTACGTGATGGGCTGCGTGATGATGCTAACATTTAGATGCTTATATGAAGTTGACTTCTTTCACAATCTCATTCGGACTCGAAGGTGCCAAGATGTGAGTGAGATACTAGCTCACTCTTGAACTATTCACCTGTGTGTGACTTGCATATTCTGGTAGCTCGCAGCTGGCCAGCTCATGAAGCTCATGTTCAATGTGAGAAGAACCCGTCTCCTCGACGTCCTGAGCGGTCAGACTTGTTGCCTGTCTAGGAGGGAGGGTTCTATCACAGTGATGGAGGGAGCCTGGGAGGGATCGAGGGCTTACAATATTACGTCTTGTGGGTGGATGATTGTGTTTAGTGATTTGAGTAGAGGAAACCAGGAATGGAGCAAGAACGAGAGAGACTAAGAGCATAAATTCGTTCTGCGAGGCAACATACGTGATATGTTTGCTCTTCGCTGAGGGATATGACTATGTTGCCTTGCAGAACGAACTTATGGTCCTAGTCGTGCGGTTCCTCGTTGCCTAAGATGATGACGAATCCCATCTACGAACCGAAATGCTTGTTGTTTACGAGGGAGCCCGTCGACGAATACGTCGTACAGGGCGGTCCGAGGGGAAATTCCAACCACAATGTTATTTCAGGTCGTGATTCTTGTTCCGTGTTTGCCAGTCGAGGCGTCGGTTCAAGGTTCGGACATCGTAAATCACAGGAAGGGGGGGGGGGGGGGGGGGAGAGACAACAACAGCAGCAGCAGCAACGCCTTGACTACGAAGATTCCTGATACGTATTGTGGTTCTATGAATCGCCGACGTTATTCTTACATCAATACGAGACTTGCCCAGCGGAGCGCCGGAGATGGAAACTTCGCTGACCAAAGGGAAAAGCTCTTCTCACAAGAGACATGTAGTTCCTTGCATGAGAATGACTGGCGCCTCGTGTTGAATCTTCTGGCGTATCTCTCACCCGAAACGTAAGACCCTTTGTTCAGATGCTAACCACTGAAGTCAGTTTGTTGTTGCCTGAGATTTGGAACTGCGACAAGTGTCAGACCAGTGACGAATCTCATGAACTCGAGAAACACGGAAGAAGCCATGAACTAATCACGGGATTTGGATGGCCAGCTTTCTGATCAACCAAGAAAATAGTCGTCGGCAAGTAGTACGTGCCAAAGGCCTTCCGGGTTCGAGTTGGTTCAGACCCCCGATTTATTTACTCGCCGGACATGATAAAAACAACTCATGGGCTCATGTCATGGATTCGGCGTGTACACGGATGAATACGTAAGTACTGCATGACACAATGCTATGACACAAGAAACGCCAGCGAACA
The DNA here is from genome assembly GCA_018360065.1 of Claviceps pazoutovae. NCBI lineage: Eukaryota > Fungi > Ascomycota > Sordariomycetes > Hypocreales > Clavicipitaceae > Claviceps > Claviceps pazoutovae. The sequence goes on from SRPO01000001.1 coordinate 161,373, forward strand.
GGGGCTCAAATATGACGCGTCACATTCCTGCCCCAGCAGTTTTCTCTCTCTCTCTTTTTTTTTTTTTTTGGGTCGCCGGTTTCCCTTTGTCATTGAAATAGAAGTCTCGGCTTGCCTCCTTTGACTTGCCGCCGGTCTCGAGCCGTGCGTATACCCAGACAGACACACATGATTGTGTGTCCCATGCACGGAGTTGATCGTTTTATGCTGTCTTTGCAGCTCTTGCTTGGGGAACATCGGTTATACGGTATACCTATGGGTGTTGACAAAACGTACGTGCATGCCAAAAAAAAAGAGCAGTGTCTTCGGTGGTGAACACAAGGGGTCAGGACGAACGGGGCAACGAGAATCCGAGAAAAAAAGCGTCAAGACTCAAGACAGGTCCACTCTGAGGATAGGTTCATATGCCGACAACAAACAACTTTTCCCTCCATGACTTGACATACAAATGATGCCGCCTTCGAGTGACTCGATGCTATTGAGCCAGTACGGGGTGGGTTTTCTTGTTGCCTGTGCGCGTCATCAAGGCGCAGAGCTGGGTCGTACGTATGAAGTAATGTACGCACGCATGTAGACAGTCGGACTACAACCCGTACGTCAATTGCCGCATGGTGCATATCAGAATCCGTTGCAACGCGGACGGTGCAGACAAACACGGACCAGCAAAAGAGCACTTAAATTGTGTGTTTGGGCAACCCGGGTTCCTGTGGTTCCCTGGGTGTTTCCAAAGTTCTTCTGCTCCAATTTGCCCGTCTTGCCTCAGCCAGGGCTTGGACCCTCGAGGGGCCCGAGCATCGTTCGTCTTAATTGTTGAGCCGTAGGTTCGGCTGTTCATCCTGCTGAGGGTCGCATGACGAAGTTCGCATCGCGGTTTGTTGGTCGTGGGTTGCTGAGATAGTACAGTATAGGTGCTCCCTCCTGTCGCCGGATGAGCATGAGACAAATCAGGCTGGTGAGGAGTTGCTACCACTCGGCTCCAGTCACGATACATCCAGAGATGATAGAACGTTTCTGGTCGAATAAGCGGATGCACTCGATTTGAGATGATGATGACTGGTACATGCAACAAGGCACGATGCTGAGCGTTTGCTCTGAGTATACCGAGTATACTTGGTTGTTTACTCCTCTTCCGGGCATCATGCTTGAAGTGTTCCTTTGTCCCATACGGACGCCTTTGCAAATTGCGACACCATGCGACCTCGATTGCATGTCCGACAATTGTCCTTGACTTGCCCTGCCTCGAGTTACGCTGTCACGGCTCACGCAGGCCCTGTCGCGGAGCCCCTCGCTCGCTTGTGACTCAACTACGGAGCCCGCGGAGGCATGTAAAATGCTGCTATCTTGCCTTCACGTGGATGAGATGCATCTCCATTCCTCACATCTTGTATTTGAAAAGTTCCAGTCCGCCTTTTCCCACATTCACTTTGAACAAACTGCCGCCGTATCGCTTGCTTTGGCCCTCGTCATCCTCATCTGCCGCAGACGTGATGACGAGCTCGGTCCCGGCAAACTGTACACATGTAATGTTTCTAGTCGGCAGCGAGATTTGACCCGTGACATGTCCCGCGGGATTGATCCTGATGACCCGGCTCTCACCATAGATCGCTGTCCAAAGGTTGCCATCGACGTCAATGCGGAACCCATCTGGCTCACCCGAAGTTGGGTGCCGATAGAATAGTCGCTGATTCGTTGCATCACCCGTGCTAGGGTCATAGTCAAGTACGTAAATCTCGCGAACCTTGGAGTGAGTATAATACATGAGCGTATTGTCAGGGGACCATCCAATCGAATTCGGGATTGTGAGACCCTGCACGACTTGATGATTACCGCCGTCTTGTTTGTGGAAACGATAGAGAGAGCCTGCTTAGCCTCACGGACGCTCCAGGGCGATTGAGTGCATCGTCAGCGGTCGTCCAATGATACTCATGATGCATCAACGCGTGCTCACAAGTATGGGCCGGATTTCACCAGTCACAATACAAGACACTCAATCGTAGAATTCACTCACCCTCTGGCTGAAATTCACCCAATCCAAAGTCAGTCATGCTGCCCAGCCAAAAGTTCCCGTGAGGATCGGCAGCTCCATCGTTGCTGCGTAGACGCTCGTTGTCTGGATCGCTGAAGCGTGCCAATATCTTGTACGATCCCGTATTCCGATCAAATTCCGCGAGTCCGTATTTGATACCAATCAGAACTCGCTCTCGCGGGTCGACGCCCTCGATATCAGCAGTCACGGTCGGGCAAACATCAAGCTGCCACGTTTGAACGGACGACTCGGTTCCGTTCAACGGCACTGAATGCAGTCTCTTCTTTTCGATATCGACGAACCGTACGGATTCGGTCTCTTTCTCGAAAAAAGGACCTTCAGCCAGCCCACAACCTAGGTCAAGCCATGGCTTTTCGACCAACCAATGTTGCATCGTGCTTATCTGGCCCTTGGCTTGTGAAGAGGACTGTGCCTTGAGAGAAAGGTGGCCCGCTATTTTCTTCAAATTTGTTGTTATGTCTTTGCAACGCGTCGCGCATACGATGATTGGTATACGATGCGTGATGTGTGATGCGAGGTTCTGAGCTTAGTCTGTGTGATGTGTGATGTGTGGTGTGTGTTCAGAGGCTCGTTGACAACGGTGGGCGCAGTTGAGGAGAGCAGGCAGGAGTACGTACAGGAAGGCAAATGTGACGGCATGTGGGTCCAAGATTGACAGGTTCCACGGTGCGATGTAAGGTACCTGCGCAGTGCGGATGGCTTGCCAAGACCAACCCGTCGTGCGATGGCATATGAACGCACGTCATAGATGCCAGACATAGGTGTGTACAGATATCCTGCGGGCTGCTACATACATACATACCTACCCACCAAGTTGTCTGTCTCGCACGAAAAGCTCTGAGCGCTCGGTGTGTATGTACATTGTAGTATCACCATCCCGCCCTACTCCGTATAATGGTGAACAATAGCTTGGCGCCTTGTTTCGAAGCCCGCAATACTAGCTCGTCACAGCCTTTATTGCCCATCGTGATCTTCCGTCTTCCGGCCGGCTATACGCAGACGCACTGGCGGACTTTTACCTGCTTGACTCAGTTGGCTGCCATGAAAACCCTGAGAGCATCGAGTAGTGATCCGGTGGCATCGCAAAAAATCGCGCGCCGCAACGAATTCTCGTTGCGTGATGAATGGCTGGAACACGTGCTGTGTCGATATCTAGGTAGCTTGATGCCATGGTGTTTCGACGTCGTGATTGGCCCCCTGCTGGCCACGAACCCATTGTAAACGATGGCGACCCCTTGACATACTTCACGTATTACTACATGAACTTCAGCGTCCATATTGGTGCGAATGCGCCATACTCCGTAGATCCGTCCTTACTGGCCCCTAGGCGCTTCGTGTCCACCCGCCGTCATGTAAAATGTCTTGCTTCCACAGCATTTCAAGTCAACGTAGGCAGTGACGGCATGCAATGCTTCTCCGTCATTTGTCGTGATGTGCAGATTCGTGTAGCTTGACGGATGTCGGAGGTTGGGGTGCCTTGTGTGTCCGGCATCTATTGGAGGCTCCCCAGAGATGTGTTGGCTTGGAGTTTGTCTGAGGCACAGGACCACTAGATGACAGTACATCTGCCTGGCGCAAACACGTACACCATCGGGCACCAATAGACCTATGTAGCAGCCCCAATATCCGGCATTTCCAACACCTGTTGCGCGGGCTACATTAGTGGTGGTCGGTCGTCCTCATGGGTAGAACAAGAAGCCGATGGTCCAAGTGGGACGACATCGTGATGGATTTATGCTTGAGCTGATCATTGGAAATATCCGCCTCCATGTCCACCCGCACTAGCTGACCCGTTGCCTTCATACTTTGTATGCTGCCTCGTCTTCAAGTCCAGTCCGCGTCCGCAGTCAGACTTCAGTTCCTTGGCGAATTTGGACGGATTAGGCAAGGGCTCTGACCATGATAGTTTACATTCCCCTTCTGGTAGAAGCAGAATAAAAGAGAATTTTAGAACGCCCGCCAACCAGGCCACGTTGTCGTACACAGGCCAGAGAAGAATTGGCGGCAAAGAAAGAAGGGCCGCCTCCGCATGAGCCATGAACTGCACGACCGCGATACTGTTATGCCAGCCAGATGCCGTGCAAGCGATTGAACCTATCGCTGTTGAGAGTGCCCACGTCCGAACGCTCATGATTTAGCCCTACTCAACTTTAGGCGTTCGGTGGCTCAAACCAAGCACTCTGTCTGTGCCTGGTTACTCGTTTACCCCCCCAGAATGGACCTCCACGGCGCTTAGAGCTCTGAGCCAGCTCTGCGATCATTGACGACCGACCCTGCCATGATGGCGAAGACGGATTTCGTTTCATCGTTGCCTGCAGGTTGCAAGTCTGTTCTTTTTTTCAATGTGTTGTGGAAGTCAATGGGCTGGAGCTTCCAAGGCTCATCAGCCTGGTCTCATCGAGGCTTTCTTCGAGAGTGTGTAGTCGTGTCGTACCACAATGCACGCGCTTACCATTCGCCTCGAACAGGGCACGACATGGGCAGCAAATGTTGCAGAAGAGTATCGCTCTCGTTCCAGCCCATAAAGAAGGACAGATGGCACTGGTGCTACGATGAATTATGCGCCTGGTGTCTCAAATGACCAGATTTCTCTGCCCGTGTCCTTGTGTAGCTATGCTGGGTTTGGGACGATCCGCTGTGCAGTGTGCCCGCTCTACCACCGCTGTAGCCCCTCAAATACGATCTCAATCTCGAACTGTATTCGCGCTCTGTTCGTATGTCACGGCAATGGTCTGTCCAATACTTCTTTCGTCAGTTATATCATCTTCCGTCATCTTATCCGAGACTACAGAGTACTTACCTGCTGACAATGACTTTTCCACATCTTCCAAGTTCCAACCCAAACAAGCCATCGCTGTTTCACAATTCATATCGCCCCGGAAGTCGTTGCTATGGATATGTGTGTATGTATGTATGTAGCTCAGTTACCCCACCACGTGACAGGCAACATTGAAGTAAAACGACCATGTATTAGAGCAACCTGAGGCAGCATCTATCGAATACCTATTCAATCTTACCAACCGATGGAGCCAAAATCAATATGTCATTTCGCTTGCCTTTCGCTGCCAAGCTCGTCGGACAGGGAGGTCGTAGAGGTACAAGCCGGGTGGGAAGTCAGGATGCTGGATTCCTGGTGGCCTTTCGATGGGCGGAACGAGTTGAGAATTTGAGACTGACGATGATGAATCTGGTTGCTGCCACTTGGGGTGAGGGATAGGTACCTGGTACCTCTAGGTGGTGCAAGTAGAGGTTTTGGGTGGTACGACTCACGAGTATGTAGGTACCTCCTATGTAGTCATTAGTAGGACTCGTTGTAATTAATTAGCGTCAAACCCGCTGCGTGGACCTCAGCCAACGCGCTGACTTCGAATTCGCAGAACCAACGCCAAGGAGTGACGACTCACTTGACGCTACGTGAATTGAATGTACATGGACTCCGTACAGAGTACTGCATACGGAGTACCTACGATCCAAACGCCATGATCTGTCAGTCAGAAGTTGCTGCTCGTGCTCTCGTCGCAACGACTACCAAGTTGACCCTTGGATATGCACGACATGACGCGCGCGACATGCAAGACGACACGACATACGTATGATAACAACGAATCTGAGCTATGGACGGCAGAGGAGTATATCTATACTGGCATTTACACACACCGCACTGCGGCTGGACCATCGTTGAGCTGATACATACCACTCGCCTGTTGTACTACATAACCGGTCGGAAACATGAGGTGCTTGCACCTTGTCATGTGCAGTTTTCAAGGGGTCTGCCCGTGATGAGAGGCAAGACATCATCATCACTTACAAGCCCTTTTCTAGCATCCGATGCGCCAATCTAGGTACTTGACTGATCGCACGGGCTCGCAACCTTCCTCTGCACATTATCACATCATGCCGATGAGTGGACAAGCCATCTTTGGCCGGCTGGCCGCAATTGGCCTTCCCTGGCTACCCTCACTCACACCCCTCAAAACTTCTTAATCAACCTTCAATCTGGTCAATCCACAAGTCGTGGTCGGTACCTCGAGGCTCGAGGGCCCGTCATCTCCTTGCCGAGCGGCGCGTCATTCAACCGCAGTCTGTCCTTCACCTGAAGCGGCCTCAATTGGGCCTATTCCGTAAATTGATTTGTCGACAGGGAACGTGATAATTACCAGGATGCTTTACTGTATGGGGGACCTTGTTCCAGGCCATGAGTGGTGGTTTTCCGACCAAGCCGAGCCCATTTATATGGCGCCACGATGCTCAAGCTGCTCTTGCAATGTTCTGGCCGATCTAATCCCGGTCGTTTGATTGCTCATGGTGCTCGTTTTGGCTTGGCCACATCCACAGCAAAAGATGCCGAGAATGAAAGCTCCCAAGAGTCCCCAAAAAGCCACTGCAAAAGGAGATACAGTCGCGGCTGGAGCGGCTTGTTAAGAAAGCTCGGCCGCCTCCGCCTGGTCTCTCTTACTTCGGTCTCACGGGCCTGTGCTTGAGCAGAATATCACTTTTTCTGGCCCACCTTGGTCTTCCGATCAGACGGCGTTGTTTCGACCTTGAGAGAATGCTAGCGTCGATCACGGACAGAACCTGAAGAGACGGGATCGGGATGTTGGGCCTTTTTGGAGCTAAGCAAGGCAGATCCCTGAATGGGAAGCGGTTGTCTTGTCATCTCCGTGCATAAGCCGTATCACGCGACTTCTCGCCCTGCTCAGTCGAGTTGGCTGGTGTGTCTCCGTGTCGGATTATCTCGACGATTCCGACAGGCCGCTACTATCAAGCTAATATCATGTTGTCCTCCATCCAAAGGATATGTCGTCGCTGGCTGCTCATTATGGACTCGAACCACTCCGTCTCAGGTTGTTATTATCATCTCCAGCTTCTCAAAAAGGAACCTATTTGCGCTATCGTGGAGGCCATCTGCCTAATCATTTCACACAAACTTATGGTTTGTAAGACTACCTAGCATGACTCTGGCTTTCACCCCAAAATAGAAGCACAACGCTTGTCAGCGTAAAATACGGTGAACTAGGCAGATCATCCATCTTGGAATTGATGGCCTCATCAAGCAAGGCGGCCGGACCCGTAATCCCATCACCGAGAAAGCTGACTGATACTACTAGTAGTGTCTCTGACGAGGCAGACGGCCTATACATACTTACCAACGCTCACCAAGCTCGGCGATTCTCTCCTTCTAGGTAGGATTCTAGAAAGCTGCCAAGGCTTTTGCACAATGTCTTGCGACATGGCGACGAAAGACAATTTGTCACTCAATCAGGGCCACCTTCAGTATGCCACCCAACATTTCAAGCCCTGTCAATGCCGGGGTGGCCATAGCACCGCGGAGCCTGGCAATGCTGCACCCTTGCTCATGCTAGCCGAGTTTGCGACACGTTGCGCATTAGAGAAGAGGGCGCGAGGGAGAGAAGAACAGGGATCGTATTACGGAGGATTAATCCGTATAAGACATGCTGCGGTCCCATACCGAGCACGGCTTTGCATATCCGACGTTGGTGGTTGGCTTTGATGACAGAGTCAGGGGTCCAATGCCTACATGGAAGCACGCAAAGCACGCTCTTGCCCTACTCTGGAATGATCTCCTTGATTTTTGATCGTTCTTGTGAGACACCTTCGGCAGTGCTTGGAAGCGTACATACGTAGTATTTACTATTCAGGGGCGGGCACTTCGACGTCGCGTGGTTTGCTGAGTCCAGCCATTCACAGCCTCACATATCCCATTACGTTGTGGCCGATGCCAACAGTTCTTCGCCTTTGATGCTCTCCTGATCTGATATCACCCATCAATCACAGCTTCCCGGGGTCGCTACCCGAAGAGAGGTAGGTGATGGCATTTCTTCACCGAAAGCAACCCAACACACCCCCTTCCGTGCGCCGAGCCTGTACTTTCTCTCTATTCCGGCAAGTCGGGTTCAGGCTCCCTACGTCTAGCTTGACGTCGCACTCGACACTTGATCTGTCTAATACATAAGCCCGAATTTCGCTTCTTCAACTGCCCGCGCCTTATCCTCGAAGTTTCATTTGTACATCCCCTTTTGTTGACCAGGTCCGTATCGAAAATCCCAAGGCCCGACTGCATCTTGGTTCAGACCAATCCTCATCATAGTACGTACTATCAAAGCCATCAAAAGACGACGCCTTGATCTTATAACTGGATAGGAACGAGCACGAGAACGGAGCGGACCGCGGTTCGACACCTCAACTGCGTCTGCAATTCGCACACATATCCTTTGAACTGTTGAGTTGTCATTTGGCAACTGATACATGATACAGTCCATTCTCATACGGCCCCTCAAATTTCCAAGTAGCTCACTCCATATCCGATGCCAGAGAGCGCCACTGCTCAGAGAAGACAAGGACCTCTTTCGATTGCACGTATTTTGAACTCGCCAACACAAACGCTGCCATCGGAGGCAGCCCAATGGGCCGCCGAACCTCCTGCTGACGAGTTCCCTCCTGGCCAACATGGTCTCCATCACGATCAAAGTGATCAAGGACGGCGCTATTACTTCGGCAATGCGCCATCCACATACGTAACCGATGCACCCTCGAATTTGAGGCAGTCGTCTCCGCAGAACCGAGGGACGTCTCTCACTGCGCGGTACGAGAGGAACATCGAACGCTCGTATGAGCCAGTCCACTGTGACTCATATCGCGAAGACCCCGTGAATGCCGGCAAGTTCCAAGCCTTCTCTCCGGCTAGGGCGTCAAGTCATCTTACATCCACAATTCGATCAACAGCGAGTCCGTCTGCGGAGCTGCTGAGATGGCCCAACTTTGGAGCTGTAGAGGACATGAATGGACAACAGGCTTTCCTGGACTTGCCAGGCAATAATCAGATACCTGTGGCGTTTGAAACAGAGAAGGGATCGCTGAAAGCGCAAAAGAAGCGGCAGCGAAACGCCGAAGCTTCGACACGGTCTCGGAAAAAGAAGAAATCCATTGTTGAAGAAAACTTGAATAAGCTCGAGGAATCCGAAAGAAAGCTGCAGAAAGCCCAAGATACAATACGGCAAAGAGACGAAACGATTCAGCAATGCGGTGATATGCTACATCAACGCGACGAAAGAATACAGCAACACAAAGAAATCATACAGAAAACCTTCAAGGAGTTGGAAGACTTGAGGCGCCAGCTTCAGAATAAGGGGGCACAGATTTAGCTCGAGCATATCGGATCCGGATTTGGGTCCGGCTCAGCCCCGTAACGGTTGCTTTCCTCTGGGAGCGAGGATGGACTGCGATTACTCAAAGCCAGAGGTATCGCTGCCGACCATCGAACATGTGAGGCCAGGAAGGCCCGCAAACGAGATGCTCGAACTGAACAATGGCGTCCAGGGACCAGTGGCGCCACGACAAGTTATACTCTCCTGCTCAACTACTTCTGGAAACGAGGGAGACAAGTAAAGCAGCTCCCCGCGCTATAGACTTCGCCACGCACAAGTCGATACGTATAGGTACATATCTCTTGAAGAAGTCAATTCTTACAAAGTTCCTTCACCCTTTCTGTTCCCTTTGATCTAGGTGAACACGCCTTCTATAAAACCAAGCATTCCAGAGTGAGCCCTAAAGCTTCTCTGCTGCGTGTCGGCACGTGTTCTGTTCGGAGGAGATCGATCATGAAGCACGACGTTTCATTATGCGGATGAGACCTCTAAAGGGTGACAGGTGGCCACTGGCACATCCACAGAGGCCTATGCCACGAAGCTACAAAAGAAATTGGTATCATGTTTTGAAGCGTCAGAATGGCTGGCGTGTAAACAGTGTTGCGACAGAAATTGCTTATGAACCCCCGAACAAGGCCAGGGAAGCAGCTTCTTTCCGCCTCGTCACAGAGCGAACCATTTTCATGTAATGTGTTATGTCATAGAATTCTCTTACTCAGATTTCCAATTGAGGACACCGGGAAATATTTCATCATTTCTTGTTTCCGAAGGTCTTGTTCCGTTGAAGTTCATTGAACGTTCGCCCCTGGGTAATACGCAGTGCGCGACGCTGAAGCCGGCATCCGGAGTCACCACTAAAACAGTGCCCGAGCAACTTCCAAACGGAATGGAAGCAGAAGGATCTGCCGCTCATGGTGACAGGAAGACCAACAGAGCGGTATGTGTGGCCTTGTGCCGTCAAATATAGCAAGACTACAGTCGCCAGGGATACAATTCGAACAGAACGCAGTACGCCCGGAGCGCCATGTTCCCACATTAAATATTATACATTAGGTAGTCATTGAGCTAAAGCGCCCCCCAATGCTAAAAACAGGGCAGAAACATGGAGTATATAAGTGCCACGACCAGAGTTGCTCACCCTGATGAAGCCGGCCACGATGCGTCAAGACCAGGGAACTACGCACTGCCTATGGGTTTGAAGACTTGACTGATCAGTGATGAGTGCCTTTGGATGAGAACACATGAGAGAGTATATTGTCGGCCCTTGACTCAATTTGCTCCAATCTTATGATGCATCCTGGGCAACATGCAGGACCCGACGCTGAAGCGAGCATTCGGAGCCATGTGTACGACAAAGCGCCCAAGCACCTTCCAACGCAAACAAGGCTCATTGTTGGCAAAAGAAAACAGATCGTGTCCTTACTATCCAGCCTGTTGTATACTGAACCACCTTATACAATATAATGTGCTTAGAATCCGCCATTGGCAGAGGGGTTGGTTCTCACTCCACGTGTCGGAATGTCAGGACCGGATGGGATCGGAGGCGCCGGAGCTGGACCCAGCAGATGGCGGGACTGGGACAGGATGGGGTTGTAGCTTGGAGGATTTTGATGATGGGCTTGCCGTGGCCGCGATGTATGTATACGTTGATCTATTTCAACAGCTCCAAACAACAGCTCCAAATTCATAAATGGCGCACCTTGCCTTCCGACGCCATGATTCCCTCTGTAACTTGAGTGCATCTTTCAAGCGACTTGGGATGCCTCGAGGCGCCGCGGCGGAAATGATATGAGTTTTAGCGCTGCGAAAAATGTACGTATGTACTGTTTTGATCCCTCTTTCCGCCGTAATATGGCAAGCATAATAAACATCCGAGACTTCCTGGAGGTTTTGCAGTGACCACTGACCATTATTTGAGAACGCTCGTCTACATACATACATACATACATGCAATATGTAGGTATGTACTCCGTACCTACATACATACCTTAGGCACCTAGGTAGACATGTACCTACATATGTATAATGGGCCCTGTCTTCAGCAATCCCCAGGGCCCACAGCCCCCGGTACCCCTGTAGGCTGCTGTGCGGCGCAGGCCCCGCGTGAATCGTGATCCAACGTCAGAGCTCTCCTACGCTTACTTCGAGCATATTCCTCGCCCGTCTTGAATCCCCGTCACCCGACGACATCTTCTCCATTCCTTGACCTAGAAGAACAGACCTCTTTCATCTGTATATTGAAGAATCGCGCGTCAGGTGCCGTAAGCAGGGATCCTAGACTGTCCGTCGCCTGCTATGGCTCCTCCCTTTCCCCGCGCACAAATCGAAGTCGACTACCCTATCTATGCGGTCGATTTCGATCCCCAAGATGCGACCAAGTTAATGATTGGAGGCGGAGGTGGTGCCGGAAGGTCGGGTGTTGATAATAAGATTGTGAGTTTCTCGTGGTGGCGTGCGTTGCGCGGCGTCGAGTCACTGGGATGCATGTGGAAGTTGATGGGATCAGGAGGAGAAAAGGAGAGAATCAAGAACACTCCCATATCACATATGTTCTGAGCTTACATACTGCCTATACCAGACTATCTTGGACACTTCTCGCCAAGATGAGATCCGAATCGCGGGTCAGGTCCAGCTCTCGCGCGACGAAGATACCGTCATGTCCCTTGCCGTCGCCTCCTCGCACAAGGGCAGAACGACACATATTTTTGCCGGTATCAACTCTTCTGCGGCCGAAATAAGCAAGGGCCGCAACGAGCATCTGCGCGTCTTTTCCGCTGAGCCCGCCCGAGCAAAGTCACTTTCCGCATCCACGGATATCACGGTCCCGGCCAATACCCCGACCAAACCGGCAAGAGCGTTTCCCGAAATCACAATCTCGGAAAAGTCGCGCACGGCGCTCTTTGCCAACCCAGACGACAGCACGTACCAGAGACTACTGCGCGTGTCGGGAACCATGGGCGCAGCCGCATCCGCCCTGGGTAAAGAACCGCAAGTGGCAGTCTTTGAGGCCACAGCACCGAAGCCCAAGATGCGCGGGCTGCTCGAGCTGACCAGAGAAGCCGAGGCGCTCGATCTCATCCAGACGGGCGCCGACGACTTTCTTCTGGCATATTGCCACAAGTATGAGCTGTACACGGTCCAGATTGGGGGCAAGAACAACAACAGCGAACCGAGGCTGGTATTTTCGATGCCCGACGACCATGGCGAACGACCGCACTTTCGATCGCTGCGGTTCTTGACGCCCGAATTCATCCTCGCCGTGGCCAATCTACCCAAGAAGAACACGGGTGCGCTCATCCAAGGACTGCGGCTGCCCGGCTCGCAGCAGCAGCCTGACCGTCGCAGTGAGGACAAGGCCAGACTGGCTGTGAATGCGCGGATACCGGGCAAATTCTCCGCCACGGCCCTGGCAGTCTCCAACCTGTCACTGCCGGCTTCCCCTACCGAAGCAGTGGGAAATACGCAGTTTGTGATTGCTGTGGCCGGCAACAACTCGTCCATCTTTCTCTACACGCTAGAGCACCAGGTCTTGTCGGCGCTCAGCCTCCTGACGAAGCTGTACCCATTCCAAACCCTCCACAACGTCCATGGGCAAGCGCAGATTTCCGGTCTCGCCCTCTCTACATTCATCACACCCAAGACGCACATCCGAGCCCAATCCATCAAGCTAGCGAGCACGTGTCTCCAGAAGAGCATCGTCGTCCACAATATCCCTCTCCGCAAGTCCGTCGACACACCCCGCCCTCGCAACAAGAACGGACCCATGGGACCCCCACGACCTGTCCGCTACGTCGTGGCCATGCGGTCCCGCGGCCCATCCGCTCAGCCGCTCCTCATCAGCCTTGCCATCATCGTGCTCATCCTGGCCATGGTAGGCCAATCCGTCAAGGAGATGTACGGCATTGGACCACCCCGCATCTTTGCGCAGCGCTTTCTCCCGTCGTGGCATGGCTCAATGCGCGATCCGGACTTCCAACCGATGCGACTTTTTCAGAACAAGCTCGCCAGCCTTGCGGGTGATAAGATTGTCGTGGCTGGGGGTAAACTTGTCCTGCTGGAACCTCGTGCTGACTCTGCGGATGTTGGTGCTGATGTACAGACACGGCAGGGAGGCGTCCACGTCGACGTGCATGATTCAGAGTCACATGGCCCTGGTAGATCATGGGACCAACTGGGCGCAGATGAACAGAATGTGTGGAAGGAAAAGCTGCGAGAGGCGGGAGCGTGGACGCAGACAATGGGGGAGAGCGTCTTCAAGGGAGTTTTGTTTGGGGAGTTGGCGGGTGCGGTTGGACGGGCTGTGGCAGGCTAGCCAGGTGTGTGTAATTATACTCTCGTCTTCTTCGTTTTGTCGTTTTCAATCATTGTATGTTACTTTCAGGGAGGGCATCGGTATGGGATACAGGAGGCTGGAAAATGGTGTACATGGAGCAGGCAGGAGCTGTGAGGAAAGCGACAGATCAATTAATTAAGATTCATCCCGCGAGAGATGAATCGAAAGTTATGTCTTGGAAGTAAAAGGGCGCTGTGGAGGATAGTCGAATTTGTCAATGATGGCCCCTCATGGCCCTGACATCTATACATGGAGAAGGAGGCTTGACTACCTCTCTCATTCAGGCCTTTCTTGTGGTGAAAGAGTTCCCTGTTAAACTCTCCCTCGGTTTTTCTTATACCTGTTTCCAACGTCGAGGAGGTCGATTCAAGCTGTGATTGTCATGCACTCACTGTTCTGCTAGTTATGGGAGCGTCGTGTGCTCACGCATCGGCGGCTGACACTGGCTTCAGCGATGTACCATCGCGATGAATATGTGCCTCAGGAGTGTAGTCTCGTGGGGTTTCCATATAATTGCGCTGCTTTTATAGTTGTAAAACAATCGGCGTTGCTATTGTCGTTCCGCCTGACGAGCACGCAGGCTAAAGATTACGGCATGCGAAAGTTCTACTCGACTTGCTATAAATAATAACCACAGCTACCACCAGCCTGTAATCGTGGTCTATGATCAATTTCGACGATGTGAGCATATGAATGTAACATTGGGGGAAGGCTCAATCGCTTTTATATCTGGGATTTCTTGACGAAGATGAGACTGACTCTCTAGGAAGTTGGAACAGCCAATCTCCTTTGCAAATTGCGACCCTGGGTGGTTATCCTGTGTCCTTCCCACCAAAATTGCTACGTAGTACACATAAGGAATTTTCTATCCAAGTTGAAACTTTATAGGAGAAGCCAGCCATTTGTCTTTGCAAATCGTCATCCTGTCCTTCTCGCCAAAATCTCGGCGGCACCCGTCTATTACGACGCCCTTGCTGGCCACCAAATCAATAGAGAGCTAGTCTGCATACAAACACAATACCGCAGTTACGATACCAGTACAGTACAAAGCAGCGAAATCATTACAAAGAAAATTCGACAAGCTGCAGGTGATTTCGTACTGCACGCTTGAAGGACCTTCCAGCAGGTCGATGATATTCATGTGGATGAGGGCAGCATACGGAGTTACGTACTTCTGTACAGAGTACGGATTTCAAAGTGTGTGTATTCGTAAAAATGCGTATGGGCATAGGACCGCGTCGGTGGTGAAATCGCTACATATTTTTTTCCAAGTTTCAACTTTCAACATAGGTGGGGGAGGGGCAGCAATACGGAGTTACATAATTAAGGGGCCATGAATCTTGGAATCGCATCCTTTTCATAGCTACGCATGTACGAAGTACCTGCATACTACAGACAGACTATACTCCGTAGCGGTTCCTATCTTGCTTTTTCCTCACTTCTTTTTCTTCACTCACTTTGCTTTGTTCTTGCTGCTTTCTTCTTGCCTGTTCAGCCTTTTTCTGCTCCATTTCGCTTCGCGGCGCGCCCTGGGCGAGATCGTGAATATGACATTGCGAAAAGGCGTGAGGACGTGCCGCGTGAGGGCATCCCGCGCAAGGGCGGCATTGAGATGGCGGGGAATGAAGAGATTTTCGTGGCGAGAATCTATTCTCGATTGAGGCATGACGTTGCCATGCCGTACGACGGCGTGCCACTACGGAGTATATGTACATAGGTAGGTAGGTCACAGGTGGGTGTGAACGCGTACGCGTATGTATCGCGTGCGGTGTGTGTGATCTAGGTACTCCGTGGCACGGGAACAAAACAAGGGAAGCATGGGCCAGATGTGAAGATCCCAAGATTTGGGGGTCGAAAAGAAGCAGGGCATCCAGCCACATTGAACCACAATGCTGTCATACTCCGTACAGAGTATGTACATACATAATAGCGAGATATGTCTGGCGTGTCCCGTCTGGTGATGTCTGGTCCGGGGGCCAAGCCGATCGCAAGTTCGTTTGCCGCCGGATCTTGTCTCCGGAAACACCCCCCCCGGGCCCCATGGCCGCTTGTGCCAAGGTGGACCTCGAACCAAGCCGAGCTTCGCCTAGGGCGCTTGTTTTCTTTTTCCTTGGGAGGTTTTTTTTTGGCTCCAACCGCCGCCGCCGGGCTGGCCCTTGCCTGGTAGTAGGTACGTACGGGACAAGCGCCTCTTGTCAAATCTGCATTGAACACGACAACGAAAGACAATACGGGGTATATGTACGGCGACAAGCAGCGACAACGATGCACAGCACAAGGGAATGATAATAAGGCGATTAAGCTGCACAAGCCCGCAGGTACCGATCTATCATCTGGGGGCCAATGACCACAGATTGTTGAAGGATTCAAAGCAGACAAGTGGGTCTGGCTTTGACGTGCATGCATTGCAAGTTTGCAACAAACACAACAATACTCACAACTTTCAACTCACTCCACGGGCCCAATGGCTTCCCAGCGGGTGAGACATTCTGCCTACGAAGCGAATCCGTACGAAGAGCTTGTGCAGCAACCCACCCTTCAAGCAGAGGCACATTCGTACCTACCTACATGTGTATATACATACTCAGTTGGTACGGAGGGCTAACAAGGCTTGCCGAAGGTGGGAGAGAAACGAGAGGGTGTCCTGGGGGTGCCCATCTCGCATAATAACCCGGGGCATGGGTTTCTGACCACGTGAATAATAATAAACGAAGAACCCAGATCGTAGGAAAAGCACAGCGCTTTTTGCCCTTGGAAACCCCCGAAACGAGCATCAGTCCTTTGTACGTCTATTTTCCTTCTCCCGCTCTTCCGTTTGTCTTGTTTGTATTTCTGGTTCTGGCCGGAACGCCTCTTTGCAACACCTCCTGTCTTGCTGCGTGTACGACGTTTTTGGTTTCTACTTTTCTAAGTCGACGTATCAAACATGGGGCTGGGGTAGCGGAATCTTGAGGCGTTCCGGGGAAGAGCATTGCCGGCTATGGCGCCATAACTTGTGTAACCCGAGGCAAACTAAAGTATCTAGGTATGTACCTACGGCGAGCGCGAGAGTTTGTAAGTCAGCTTCAAAGGGGAAGAAGAAACGCAAAATAGTGGTTCTATCCTAGCTCAGTATCCTATCAGAGAAGATCGATGCGTCCTTTCTTTGATCTCTCTGCTCTAATGCTGCCAACCAAGAGACAGTAGTTGATGTCCTTGCAACGCTAAGAAACTGGAAAGAGTACAGAACGAATTCGGTCGATGAATTGCGTTGCTTTGTATTTTTTAGTCATGTTGTCGGTACTCTGTAAAGAGTACATACTCCGTAGTCCGTACAATTCCATCCTTGCCCCTTCCAAGGCCCGATTTGTTGGGATAATAAGGGGATCAAAAAAACAAAACGAAAAGGATTTGAAAATTCTGATTCGTTTCGAATTTACGGAGTAAGAAGAGGAACTTGTGCTTTGTTCAAATGGGCAAACGGACAAGGGGGGGGGGGCTTGTTTCTGGGCATGGGCATCGGTTCGCAAGAACAGGTACTGGATACCTAGCCAGTACCCCCACCTTTGTCCAGCGAGCGGACGGGGCGGGGGTGTAATTATTACTCCGTACCTAGGCCACAGGTAGGTACCTAGCAAGCAAGCGCGAATTGGCGTCAAGTTTGTGACACGTCTCGTCGTGTGCCTGACAACAAAAGCCAGTCTTTGAAAGTTGCTTCATCAATGATGCCGCGCAAGCTGTTGTTTACTATAGCGATGCACTGCCGCACAGTAAAGCCACCGGCACATGTTTGGCTGTCGCGACTCGCGACTCGCGGGGGTTAGGCGAACGGAAAGGAAGCTTGGCTGCGCACGGACAGTGGTGGTGCTGCCCTGAGGCAGCTCGCGGTACCTGTAATTAGCTTCACGGATACCCGCGTTAGACTCCTCAGGTAGGTACCCATGTACATTGTATGCACATACTCCGTACTGCGTAGAAAATTGGTCCTTATTATTTCTTGTCTTTGAGATGCCTCTTCTTGCCATGTGCATCTCCATATATATACGGAATTGTGAAACCTGTCTTTCCGACAGCCTGTTCTGTGCCCTTCTTTCCGTGCTTCTTTGGACCCGCTTATGGGCACAAGCACTTCGTTTCGCCATTCCCACACCCGGCCGGCCGAGTCTTGGCTATAGCTTCTACCTTCCAGATCTGCTGCAAGACCACAATCGTGTTTCATTTCTCGGACTTCTTTGCTTTTTTGCCAACTCCAATGTCCAAGTGCCGCTCTCAAACTTCTTTGGCTCCCGGCTATTGAACTCGGTACGAGCGCTAATAACCTCCCTTCCTTTCTTCACCAGCGCCACGTATGTATGTATGGATTGCGGTTTGGGCAATGCACATGCGCCATTGTATGATTGTTGAATGTTCTTCTTTGGTGCCATGCACCAGACCTTTCTTCGCCGGCAACCCTCATCGGATTGTGCTTTCGCTCGTCATGCTAGCAGGTGCGATATGACCGCAACCTCGGTCATTGTGTAGGTACAAAGACGTTGATGAAAGAGGTATTCTGCCCGCTGGAAACCGAAGAGTTTGGTATTGCCTTAGCTAGGTATTGCTTCTACGGGGTAGGTCACCATCGTGAGAACCAAGATCCAAACGAATCAATCGGTGCACGGGATGAACGAGACACGTTACGCAAAGGCGTCTGCCTGGTCGCTTAACCCGGGCAAGTCAGCCAGTTCCCTGCAATGCAACCAGGGACCGCGCGCGTCAACTTTTCGTTTCTTTCCGATGGAAGCAATCATGAAAAGAGGCACGGTAAGACGCTCTCACGCTTCGCGCGTGTGCACGACGATGTGAAAGTCTGTAATGCGATTTCCAAGGATACGTAACCACGATGACGGCAACAGACATACGCGCATGATGTGGAGATATAACACACGGAGAAAATCAAAGAGTATGAAAGTAGGTATATAATCATGAGCAGCCACGTCTATGGGCTTATGCTCCCGAGTTGGCAACATCCCATGGTCCTTCGTCTTTTCTTTCTGTCACGGAACAGACAAAGCTCGGCCAAAGGGCGTGTGTGGTGAGAACGAACAAACAAGGTGCATGGGGGTCCGAGGGCAGGCATGAAGGGAACAGGAGAGAAGCAGGGGATGCCGGATGCCAATTGCTTCCAGCGGCGATGAGCGGGGCTGCCCCCCCTTCCTCTCTCCACCCCCTCCCTTTCCCTCGTTTGAAGTCGTTTTCTCCGTGGTTGATGAGGGGATTCTTTTTCCCATCACAGCACATTACATCGTCGATGTGGGAAATGGGCTTTGCTTTGTCGCAGAGGAAGTTGAAAGAATCGCCTCCAATTTCTTTCTTCAACTCATCTGAAAGCCGAAATGGCCATGGCGTCGTGCCTCCCTCAAGTCCCCATCGCAATGCTGGCGACAAGTTTGTTTTTTCATGCCGCTTTTTTGAAGCTTGCGCTGCCCCGCTTTACCAGCAACTTCAGCGGGTCCCCCTCTCTCTTCGTCTCTTCGAGGTTCGATCATCGATGCTTTCACGGAATAATGCGGAGTACATGTAATTCATTCATGTGAGGTACGTAAGAGAAGCTGGATCCGGCAAGCAAAGCTTTTTGAAGGAAAGGAAAGAACGGCAAGCGATGGGAGGCAGCTGCGCTCGTGTTGCACGTCGATTTAAACCCTGTGCAGAGCACATGGCGTAATGCCTTCAGGCGAAGCCGCTGGTGACCATAAAGCGTGCACGGTGCAGGGCTGTACGATGTGGTTTTGTTTTGGCGCAAGTGCCGAGAGCGAGTAGTTCCTTGCCGTCTACGCCACACTGTGACCTGATTACGGAGGAGGTCACGCAGCATCGTGACCAAAGTCACCAAACTCCCCTTCCCTTTCCTTGCCTGGAGAGCAATATCCAGCAATCGTGCTGAAGCACGCTGAACTTTTCCTTTCCACAAATATTTTCCTATAGGATAACATTGAGAAAAGGTTAGGAAGTACAAAGGAATCGTCTCGTCGCGTCTTCATCCATCTTGGACCATTAGGTACAACGAACAACGCGGAAGGAAATCCAGGGGATGCGGGAAAGCGGGTGCGGGTACTTGGATTGTGCCATTCCCTCCGTACGCACGTCCTATTCCGCGCTAGAGCCTAGGCCACCCTAGATCGGCGCCGGCAAAGGGAACGCCCTCGTTGCAGCAATGTGCTTGGTTGAAGCGGTAGCTATGGAAGAGCCTACGGAGGAGAGGTGTACCGTGTGGCTGCCACTATGGGGCCAGCGCGTGGGCTTGGCCAGCCTCTCCGTCTGAATGGCTTGTCGCCGGTCAGTATCGACTTTGTCGGCGCGTTGTTGAATGAGCAAGTACCGGGCAGAACTTGTCCAAGGCTGTTGACAAAGTTTGTTAAAGATGAGTGCGTTGTATGTTGAATTGATGCTGCGTTTCAATCCTGTGAGCCGAATTGGAAGGAAACAGGGCGGCTCCAGATGCTTGTGGGCACATAAATTTACCTGTAGCATCTCTTGCTGGTCGCAGGAGGGCAATTGTCCTGAGTGGTCGTAGACTCGTAGTCGAACAAACACAGGAGACAGCACAGTCCCCCATCGATTATTACTTTCCTTCAAGCTTCGGTACATAGCGAGAAATCTATCCAGTCACCATCTTCACCGTCAACGAAACTCGAGTCTGGCTTTTGCGCAAGCAACGAGCAATACCGAATGGCGTCGCCGATCGCCTAAATCCCTGATGCCCTGATCGGCGACATAGCGCGGCCTAAATCTTCCGAATAACAAGCTGGCATTCGGCCGCAAACCACCAAGGCGGATGGGATTCCTCCCGCATATGTACATGCATACGAATATGTATGAGCCAGACGTCGGGTAAAACGACTGCGAGAAAAATTCGACTTGGCCGAAGTCGTTCAATGCCGCATTGAAGTAGGTCTGTAAATGCGACTTTGCCACCACGATGCATCCCGGCCGGCTCTGGGATCCCAAAATCGACAAGAGCCCCTCGGTCTGTTCCACCTTGACAACCCTACCTTGCTGCCGGAGCCATGCCCCTCTTGGCCTCTTGGCCTCTTGGCCTCTTCACGTCTGCTCTACCTACTCCGTAGATATTTTATGTTCCGTCTTATTGCTACGGGTGCCATGTACACACTTGCAATGGGACCCCCGGATTATACCTACTGTTTGTGCAGAAGAAGACGCAAGTACGTGCGACCTCAAACCTCTCACAGCTGACGCCATCGCCCCTTTCTGCGGCCAACTGTGTCTTGACTCTTACATATTAGCTTTGGCGCGTGTGGTTCGATGGCGGAGGAATCGGCACCACAGCTTTGTTTGGCCAGCGAGTGCCAGGGTCGAGGGTCCTGGGGAACTGGACTTGGCGCATCTAAATATCACATGCTTTCAGCATCACTGCGAACTTGTGCCGCTCCGGTATTCACACCTTCACAGTTTCTCTAGAACCTTAGGTTTCTCTCTCCAGGACTCGATGATGATGCCCGCAGGATGTTCAAGGGCGTGATTGCGGTGGGTATTCGAAACAAAGAAGCCTGCAGGGCGTAGAGGAGAAGGATGCACAGAAGATGGACAAGATGGTCTGCAAAGCTTGTACATGGTCTGTACCACCAAATAGGTATGTATTCACCAAGAGCTAATGAGCAGGCAAGAGAGTAGGTAGGTACCTACTGAGACAACCCGGCTGTTTGTCCGAGAAGGTGGGGGAACTCGACGAACAGTGTTTCGTTTTTGCTGCTGTTGAACGAAATTCCAACGAGCCGGCGAACTTTGCGTGCAAAGGTATTGGGGAGCGAGAAGGCGAAGAGGCAGTCCAAAATGATGGATCACTATCTCTCGGAGCAGAAGGATCATGCTTGAGAAACAGCGGATGGTCCCATCGCACCGAGGAACTCCACGTTGTGACGCTGTGCCCATTCGGATGAGGTGCCTCGCATCACACCGTTTTTCCCCAGCCGAGAATCACCTCCGACTAAGTTACCGAGCCGCAGACGCCGTGCGATGGAAATGAGGGGAAAACGGAAAGAAGCAGAGCAAAGATATGCCCGCCATTGGGCTCAACAAGCTCTGAGTATTATTATATCAAGTCCTGCCTCTGCTTCTGCTGCTGCATGCGCGCTTTCTCGTTGTTCTGCTGTGGCTGGCAGGTGTTTCAGCCAAATGCCCTCCTGTCGACAAGAGAAAGCAGAAAAGGGCCGTGCCTTTCTGGGCGTAGTGCTTCCACACTCCACGGTCCACACATGCATGCTTGCCCAGTCAAGTGGAAGATGGCTTACTACACTCACTCCTTCTCACGCCCAAGGCCAGCCACGGAGCATTTCGAAGCCTTCGAAGCCCATGGCAGCACCGGTACCTACAACCGCGTCCTCCCAGTTATGTATTAGCGCTCGAGTTGTAACTTGTGTCCCGAGCGAGGAATTTCGACTCCCCAAGCTGGCTTGTATTGTACAGTCACGTACAGAGTGGTTTGGCCTCTGAAGTCTGCAGGCCTTGGGGATCAAAGCCTCCGCGGCGACGGTGCGCCACAGGGTGTGTCGGTAGCAGGCGGCTGCCCTTGTCTACAATGTACATACATAGTACATACCCCTCCTGTCGGGGCGCCTTGGTCTCATGGCCCTGGTCCCGGGGTCCTCCATGGCTTGGCCGACCCGTCCGCCCTCTCCCACCTTTTGCTCTTTTGCTTGTTTGGTTCTGGTCGTCCTCACTTCCTCAATTGCTGACTGTCAGGCTGCTGCCGCTGCCGCTGCCCGCCTCGCCTCGCCTCGTTCCTCGTGCTCGTCGCTGCCACCAACCTCCTTCCTGCGTCCCCAGATTCCCTCAATCCTCACCTCTACCTACTTGTTCATCTGCTCATCTGCTCATTTGCAACCCCCCCTTGGACTCTTTAAAGCAGTGGCAGGATCTCTCTTCTCGCGCAGCCAGTTCGGTTTTGGCTGTCGTGTCTAGTTATTTCTCATCCTCCTACGCACTGAACCCTGCAGTCTTTCGGATTTCCCTCGCGATCTCTCAGCCTCCTTCATGCCTCTCGACCCGGACCCCTCTCGCCATTATATCCCAAAACACCATCGCTTATTCACCCACCAAGACTCAACTCGATCTTGACTCCGCTTCCTACGTCCTCTCGTTCTTCTACGAACGACGTCTCCTGCAACGGAGCATCCGTCTCATAGCTTCTGGCACTCAATCGTGCTTTTGACCCAACTGCCAAAAAACCTAACGACCGAGCGTCTTTGTTCGTGGACAACAAAAGACACATGTCTGTACCGCGACCGTCGTGTGCAAAGCCGTAGCCTTTCCCAGTTCCTGGCACGCTGAAGCATTTGGGATCCTTCCGCAACCTGCCGGGAAGCACACCCACCAAAGCGACGTGCTTCTCCTGGTGACTTTACGAAACCATTTTCAGCCACAAAACCTTAACTCACTTTGTCTTCACCACCCTTATTTGAACACGATTACCTCGCAATTTTCGCACGACACAATAATATTCCTTCTCTCTTACGATACCCCACGCAGCTCGAGCCTGTTGTCTCTTCATGTGATTATCTTTTGCGACGATTTACGGCGCTCAGTTTCTCTCCGCCCTTTGCTCGCAGAAGCAGCTGCCGATAATTCTCGCTACGTCTGCACGTGATTATAGAGACTACGGATTTCGACTCTTTGTTGTTTGATTGTGTCCTCACTTCGTCTCGCCGTATTTTCGACTCTTGTTTTGACGACTCGAAGATACGCTCACCCCCAACGTCTCCACCTCAATACTATTGCGAAATACCAACAGCTTGCTATCACAACTGAGACACGTCAAAACATCGAGCCGAAACGTGATCTACATCAGTCACGAAGCGGCCATGGCTGCAAATATGCAGCAAATGGCTGGACCTGGTCAGATGGCTTCCCAGCAGCCGCGACGATCACCGGCTTCTATTCCACTTCATCAGGTGGTATACCAGAATATTATCAACAGCTCGCAGACTGTCTCCGATAGCATGTCGTGGCAAGCAGGCGTCAATGCCAATGAACGTATGGGTAAAGCCATGGATCTGTATGTACCACAAGACGCAATCGGGCCCCTTGTTGCAAAACGAGCATCCACGATCCTACCTATGCTGTCCACAGACAGATTGCTAACGTATCTGCAGCATCTCAAATATTGCACTGGGAGTGCCAAATATGGATCATATGCGAGCCGCCGAGCTTGGGTGCCATTTCGAACGAGATACGTTCCACAAGTCACCGAGTAAGGTATGCAAAACTACCTTTACCTTGCCATTTTGTTTGTCAATTTTTTCTATTGCACTCGAGATGCTAACCAAACGTAGGAGGAGTATGACCAAAAGTTGGCGAACAAGACTCTGGAATTCTTCCAAAAGAGACAGCAAAACGAAGCCAATATTCAGAACGCACTGAACGCCAGCAAGGCCCAAGCGCAGGCAGTAAACCCAGCGCAAACTCAACAAACTATGATGAACATGCAAGCTCAGGCGGGCCGCGGCATGGACCCAACCCAACCAGGATTTCAACATCTCCAGCACCAAATGCAAGGGGCGCCGCTGGCACAACAAGCGCATCAAGCGCATCAACAGCCTCAGTTACAGCAACAGCAGATGGGCATGAGTGCGGGCATCAACATGAACATTGTAAATCAAGGTGGTCGTGGAGCCGGAACTGGAACAGTAGCAATGCCACCTACTCAGCAGGCCATGGCAATGCAGAACCGTCAACTACAGTCGATTCCTAACGAGATCGCACTCCTTAACCCGATTGATCGCGCTAAAGTGCTCGATGCCGCTATGAAGACAATGGCAAGTATACCAGATCAACAGAAGGCCAACATTAAACTGGGCCTTCAGCAACGATTGCCACCGCAACAATATGCAGATATTGTGGGACAAGGAAAGGATCCTGTGTTGTGGTTCTATCAGAATCAAGCTTTTCATACGTACAAATCAAACATGACCCGTCTTCAGCAGGAGCAGCAGCAGCAATACCAGCAGCAACAGCAGCAACAGTTGCTGTTGCAGCAACAGCAGCAAGCTGCTATGCAGAATCAAAATGGAGGACAAGTTGCTGCGACTGCTTTGATGCAACAACAACAAAGCCAACAGTCATTTCAGCAGCGCCAAAACATGTTGAATGCCAATCAGCCGACGGATTTTTCACAGTTTGCTCCCAATATGGAGAGCATACAAGACCAGCAAATGAATGGACTCATGGCTCAACAAGCTGGTCAGATGGTTGTACCGGCAAGCTCTGGTGGTGCCCAGCATACGACTCCCCAGGCGGGACCTCAGATCATGGCTGGTGCTCAGGCGCTAAATCAGACATCGCGCCACGGACAACAGCAGTCACATCAGCAACAACTAGGGACTACAAATGTGCAGCAAATGCAGATGTCACAAGCTGCATCAAAGAATCCAAATCAGGTGCCGCTGAAGATACAGCAGCAGCCACCGCCGAACCCGCCAAACCATCCCAATGGCCCACCTCCGGCGCAAAGTCCAGGGATGAATACCTTGAACACTCCTGTTTCCCGGGCACCCGCGGCCATGAACCCAGCAGGTGGAGTTGGGATGGGCCAGGGGTCGGTGACTTTCGGCGACCAACGGTTCAATCAAGGTATCCAGCGACCAAACAATCAAGCCTTCAACAACATGCTTGCCAATATGCCGGCGGAGCAGCGGGCATCGCTACAGGGACTATCAGCCGACAAGCTGAACGAATTCTTTCGAAAGTGGCAAAGTCAAAGACAAGAACAGCCGTTGAATGGAGGTCCTATGAATCAGTCACAGAACCGCCCACAGAACCAGTACGGGGGACAAATGAACATGAACTTAGGCCCCACCACAGGAGCTCCAGGCCTGCCGCCGCAGCCCATCGCGAGTATGCCGGTCAATCAACAGCAACAGATGCAAGGACCCCGCATCCCGATTCAAAGTCAACAAGCTCAAGCTCTGATGGACTCAATGGAATTGCCACCGCAGGTGCAGAGCATTATTGGACAAGTTCCAATAAATGTCAAGACGTGGCGCGATGCCAAGTTGTGGCTTAGCCAGAATGGTGGTTCTTTGGCTCCTCATACGCGTAACCAGCTCTATCTGCTCCAACAACGACAGTTTCAAGCCGTGATTCACAAGCGTAATATGCAGCAGAGTGCTGGACAGAACTTGAATGCCAACTCCGCGGGCATGCCCAACGCTGGAGTACAGATGGCCAGCCAGCAGCAGCAGCAGCAGCAGCAGCAGCAGCAGCAGCAACAGCAGCAACAGCAGCAACAGCAGCAACAGCAGCAACAGCAGCAACAGCAGCAACAGCAGCAACAGCAGCAACAGCAGCAACAGCAGCAGCAGCAACAACAGCAGCAACAGCAGCAGCAGCAGCAGCAGCAGCAGCAGCAGCAACAGCCACATCAGCAACAGCAGCCACAGCAACAGCAGCAACAGCAGCAACAGCAGCAACAGCACCAGCAGCAACAGCACCAGCAGCAACAGCACCAGCACCAGCACCAGCAACAGCACCAGCACCAGCAACAGCACCAGCAACAGCATCAGCAACAGCATCAGCAACAGCATCAGCAACAGCAGCAGCAGCAGCATCAGCAGCAGCAACACCACCAGCAAATGGCAATGCAGAGGCAGCTGGGCAATATTCCAGCACAAGTTCTCCAGGTAACGCCGCAAGAACTCGCCAGTGTCCGAGCACAGCGGCCGGATTTGGCGTCTTTGCATGACCAACAATTGCGTCTTCATGTGCTGCAAATAAAGAAGACTTCATGGCAATCTCAACAGCAGGCGCAAATGCGAGCACAGGCATTGCATCATAGTCTTCCTCCGGGCCAGCCGCAAACCCCTGGACCCCAACAACTGGGCGGTCAGACTCCAATGCAGATGCAGCAGACTCCTCAACAACCCAATCGGACACCCACATCGCAGACTCAGGCAAGCCCACCGAATGTGGCGCAAACGGCTTCGATGCGATCTGCTGCGCAAAGGCCACAACAAAAGGGTCAGGCTGCAGCTACTAATACTCACCAAGCTCGGGTGGTTAATACGCAGCCTCAGCCCGCCAAGAGCCTCAAACGACCGAATCCCGACGATGCTGCAGACACTCCCTCAATGCCGCATACTGCTCCTCGGCCTGCCCCACCGCCTCCGTCACAGCCTAGCCAACAGATTCCCAAAGGCGTACCTACTTTGTCGCCCTCGCAGCTTAGCGCTCTCGGTCCAGCGGATAGGGCTAAGTATGACCAGTTGGTGAAGCTTCAGACACCGCCTCAAAACCAGGGCCCGGTCGTTGTGAACAATTTGCAACAACCCACCACCGAAAGTCTCAACCGGCTACGCGCCATCATGGTTGAAGAGCAGCGACAGGTCGGCCTGGAGGACATGTATGAAGTTCGTATGAGCGCGCAGGAGCGTAGTGAGACGGGCGCCAAACTTCAACGCATTGCTGCAGAGATAAACAAGTTTGGCCGTGTTTTGACTAGGTGGTATGCGCTCACTGGTGATGATGTGCGAGCCAAGATGTTTTTCAGAGCTGTGAGTAGAGGCCTTCGCGCACTGCGCCTATACAGAAATACCTCCCATATCTTTCATTAAACAATTGTCATTTGATCTGAGCTTCCACTGAGCTTTTACTGACTGATTCTATGCAGCGACTACGGGTATTGAAGCAATTTGCAAATGAAGACGATTTGACGAAAGTCAAGGAGACACTGAGCATCCATACAACAGAGATTGACTCGACTCGAAACATGTTGGAGAGCATGTACTATGATTTGTCAAATAGCGCGCTGCCACAGAACAGGGGCATGTTGAAGCCGGGGCAGCAACCCGGTCAAGCAACAAAGCAGATGCAGAGCCAGACGCCGATTCAGACGCCGATTCAGACGCCGATTCAGAGCCAGAGCCAGAGTCAGAACCAGGGCCAAAGCCAGAACAAGAACAAGCCGCAGAGCAAGCCGCAGAATAAGCCGCAGAATAAGGGCCAGAACAAGGGTCAGAAAAAACAGAATCAGAATCAATCTGTGCAATCGGCGGCACCTCAGCAGCAACCGCAGCCAATACCACAACAGCAGCAGCAGGCGCAACAGCAGTCGAATCAGCAACAGCAGCAGCCACAGCAGCCGCTGCAACAGAACTCGCAGGGTACACCGACACCGCTGAATGCTGCCAATTTGGAGAAGAATTCGCAGGCGTTGAAGAGCCAGCAGCAAAAGTCGGGCGGCAGAGGTGTCCAAGTGCCTCCTGCACCGACGGTGGCGCAACCGCCATTCTCCTTTGGGGCGTCATCTCCTCATGGCAACCCGAGCTATATCGGCAAGCCAAAGGACATCAACCTCCAGCTCCCCCCGGCCCGGAAGAAGGCCAAGCTTTCTGGGCCGCAACCGGTGCAGACACCGCAGAGCGGCGCCTCTCCATCGCCGAAGAACGCAACAAAGAATGTGTCACCAGAAGTGCGACGGCAGGAGCCGCCCAAGCCCGTCTTTCTTTGCAAAGAGCCAGACTGTGACATGGCCGCGTTCGGGTTTCCCAGTGATGAGGCTCTGCAAAGCCACATCGAGGAAGACCATATCAAGCCAAGAGAGGATCCGCTCAAGTTTGCCAAGGAAAACTTGGCCATGGCACTCGGTCTGGAGCTGGATGGCACCCCTAAGAAGACGTCAACATCGGGTGAGGGTGCGGCAGCGGCAGTGACAGCGACAGCAACAAGCACAGGTCTGTCCAAGCAGGGTCCGGCGCCAAGAGCTATTGCGGCGGCACGGGGAGTGCCAGGGTCGCACGATGCCGCGTTGAAGAAGACGACGGGGTCCGTTTTGAGCAAGGGCGCGAATGTCAAGGCCACCAAGCCGGCGGCGGATGCTATTGACACGACGCGGGTGAAGAACAATGTCTGGGCTGGATATACGATTGACACTCAAGTGCTGCTCAGCAAACTTGGGTACGAAAACGGCCTGCCCAGCTTTGCGAGCGAAGCAGCCGCGGTGTACCGATGTTTGACACCCAACGACACGCCCGAGTCCAGCAAGGACAGTGGAGTCAGCGAGCCCAATAGCGATATCTCAGAGGGAGCTGCCCTGGAGATTGATATGAATTGGCAGCCGTTGGATGCCGACCTGGTCTTGAATCTTGACCATGCGGATCTGGAGGGGGGGGACTGGGGCGACTTTGATCCCGAGGCCCTCTTGAATCCCGATATGGGTGTACCCGACTGGGATGATAATGCGGACTATTCCTCAGCCTACAATGTGGATGGCAACAATCTATCGTTTGGCTACTGAGTTTGCGTCTTGATGTGCGTCCTGAAGTGCTGGCAGAATTGTCGGGAAGAGAGCCTGTAGGAACTGTTATTGTTGTGTTTTTCGCATGGTGGGCCTCGGGCGAGAGCACAAAGGGCTTTTCTTGTTGTATGTTTTGATCACGGCAAGCGATGATTGATGAATTTGTGTGTGGATATTGTGGTGTTTTATATCGGCAGCCTTTATTCCTCGGGTTGGTTTTGGTTTG
Organism: Claviceps pazoutovae; assembly: GCA_018360065.1. Lineage (NCBI taxonomy): Eukaryota > Fungi > Ascomycota > Sordariomycetes > Hypocreales > Clavicipitaceae > Claviceps > Claviceps pazoutovae. The sequence goes on from SRPO01000001.1 coordinate 190,407, forward strand.
GTTTTGGTTTGGTTTTGGTTTGGTTTTGGTTTGGTTTTGGTTTGGTTTTGGTTTGGTTTGGTTTGGTTTGGAGAGGCTTTAAAATGCAGGATATTTATACCCGAATAACGGTCGTCAAGGTTTTATTTAGCATATGGGCAAGGAAGGGTTTATTTTACACATGGGAATAATGTCGCCGACGAAACGGGACCAATATTTACTTCTCTTGGGTTAAATCTTTATGATCTTGGGTTTGCGTCTTATCCATGGTATTTATATTTGTGACTTGTTTGTGTTGTTGGGGGGGAATGTTCTTGTCCAAGAGGACAGGACTGCGGTAGGTACATACATGACAGGAACGGCATGACTCATGAGAGTGAAGGTGTGCGTGCATTGACTGCGTTTTGAGCGTGGGCCAACGTTTGTTGGAAGTTGGCTCAATTTTCAGGGACACGAAGGGGGCGTCGATGTGTCTTGTGAATGCAGGAGCCCGAGATGATCCGTCTCTGTCTTGTCATGTGAATATCTTACCGTAGTCTGCACGTAATGTCATGTCGCACGTTTTGATTTAATTTGAGTGGCCCAACAAACGGGCCCGTGAATTGAATTTTCTTTGCTGCATGGATGAATTACGTTGGTCAACAAGACAAGACTGCGTTTGCTTTGAGGCAGTGACATCAGTAGTCGTGGCGGCATCCTCCTCCTCGTGTTCTTGTTCTTGGACAGGAGAATGAATAATTTTCCGGCTGCAGGAGCCTGCCTGCCTGTCTACCTTTGTGGAACAAACCTGGAGGTTACATTCGCACTGACATCACGACACATTAATGTCTCGTTTTGAACAACGTCCATTTTGAGAAATAGGTATGAATTTGCCCAGTCATGACTCATATATTTTGTTTTGTTTTTAGGGCGTCGCGCAGCCTGGCCCAGGCAAGCGGTGTACCTATCTACTTCCCTCTTGGGCTTTCCGGCCCCCTTCACGAATCACAAGCTTCATTTCACCGAAATGCCCGTGCGGCAGCCTCACGAGCGGGACAAATCGGAGATTACAGTTTTTCTTTCCTGCGCTCGCTTCGCCTCGCCTCGCCTCGCCTCGCATGGAGGCGGTCTGAGAAGAGAATACTCCGTAAAGCGCCCGTACGACACGATATGTATGCGCCTCTATGTGCATCTACATATGTACATGCATCCATGGTCCATCCGTGTTTTATATTACTCCGTAGTCGATCGCACCGCCTTGGCTACCTAATGCACAATGCAGGTGGCACCGCACGACTCATGGCACTACATACCATATGTACCTATGTTAATGTACCCCCCTCCCGTTTTTTTTCCCTCTTATTGAACAGATTGCATTTTGTATCGGGCCACGGCCCACGGCCCACGGCCCACGATGACACGAAGCCTGGATCGGATCGGGTCGGGTCGGGACGGGCCGAGGTGTGTGTCGGCCGAGAGGGGGCGGTGTAAGCCACTGACCGGACATGGACATGGGGGCTGTAGCTTGTGTGAGCTTAGGTATTGGGGGCGAAGATGTGGATATAAGCGCCATGTTTCGATACAATAGGTAGGTATGTACCTAGTCTTTGGCGAGGTATGTATGTATCCTGTTCTCTTTCTTTTATTCTCTTGTGTGTTTCAAACACGTTTCCTTTGGGTGTACTTACATAAATTCACTCAAGTTGGTGAAAGACGGGTGGGAGAGTCACCGCCTCTGGACGCATCGTCACCGCCTTTGCATGTAGGACAGTGTACGCGTGACGGCATTACAGTGATGCGTGAGGTGTTGAATGACGACGGGAAGTTGGGAGATAGACGGCATGGACGAACGAAGCGCCGGTTGTGAGGCGTGAATGCATGACGCGCCGAGCCCCTGTGCCTGTGCTTGGAACAAACTCCAAGGAAACAGTGAACAGTGAACACTGGATGTAAAAGACTAAGCTCCGGCCTTCTCAAAAATCAATAAGCGAGCGTTCTCGGGCCCAGTGGTGCACAACGTACGTTGGGCAACGCCAAGGATGCATAAACCGGACCATAGAAACGTGGTATGTAACTGCGTGTCTGCGTCTCGTGTAGCCACTGCCCAGACAGCATGTTTTCGGGACAGCATTGCACTTTGTACGTCAGCACGGGAAGCAGCGAATGCGCACCACCACGTGAAACGAAGCTGCACTTCGCAAAGTAAATGCGTATTCTTTTGTCGTCATATGGCGCAACGGGATTGGCAACTCACCCAAGGGCCAAAACGCCAATCAATTTCATTATCTTTTAGAATATAATGTAGCCTAGTCGACGGGATCGGTACATACGACCATACCTACCAGAGAATTCGGGATCCCGTCCGCTCTCCCATAGACAAGCTGGTAAGGGGCAGATTAGTAGTTGGGTCGGTGACGACCAGCGAACACCGGCTGTTGTATGTAGCACTTTCTTTTGATGAATTTCCTTTTTGCATGATCGTTCCTAAACCGTTACTTTTTCTTCTAAAGCGTTCTTCGAGCTAGGAAGACTTGGCCGGATTTTGTACTTCTGCAGCGACTCGAATACGTTTGAAATCGCAGAGTATATGTAGGGGTATGCACATAGGTACAGTAACCAGTGGCCACTGGCCAAACGGCTGGCGCACACTCTTTCGTGAATCGTGCCACATTCGATCTCATTGTGCCCCGGGGGGGGGGGGGGGAGAAACGAGTTCGGAGCAAGGTCAAATTTAGGAAAGTGGGCTTTTGATGGCGCCGAGTGTTGCAGCAGGCAGCAGGCAACAGTGCTGGATACGCTGGAGCCTAGGGCGTTGGCGCTTTACGTGGCATACAAGGCTCAAGCGCAATTCGCTTGCAGTGCTACAATCTCAAAGATGAACGGATATACATAGAGGAAGTGCACTTGAAAAATGGATGAAATTGATATACATATGCTGATTGTGTGCTTGTGAAATGAAACGCAAGATAGGTAGGCCCGATGAAATTTGAAGGTACAAGAACATTCACATAAAATGCAGTGACGCGAAGCTGTGCCAGTGCGCGCCAAAAATAGGCAAAACTGAAGGGGGGTCTGCGACGCAAGTCACGTGGTCTTATGTGGTGAGAGAGGACTACATACCAGGTAAGGTAGGTACATACTACAAAAAAGTTTTCTCTGACGTGGAGATCCAGCCTGCGCTGACGTAAGACTCTGCGCTAACGTAACTGCGCTAACGTAAGACTGACCAATGGAAGCGACAGAATTCTGGAAGACTCCACACCATACCCTCATAAACACATGGAGCATAAAGAGGCAAACACGAAATGTGCGCCTCCGCTACGCGTCGCCGCACAATTTCTTCAGTTTTGCCTAATGAATATGCGGGGGTATAAATTGTTATATGTACTCTAAAGCATTCGACACGTGAGACCGTAGACGTTGAAAAGCATAAACCAACATTCCATTGCTTGTTTCCCAGCATCTTAAACAACCACATGACTAAAAAACCAGCCATCTCGAAAAGTCGGACTCCAAGTTCCAACTCTTCCCCAGAATTACATTCACGCATCATTCTTAAACTTCAAAGGCATACGCGACTTCTGCAAAATCAGCCCCGCCAACTTCAACAGCGTATCACTCGTCAACAACTCCAGCACCTGCAAATGCGCCAACAGCTCCTTGCTGATCCAGTTTCGCAGCTCAATCGCGTTCAGCGAATCGAGACCACAAGCCGTCACCGACGAAGAAAAGTCCAGATCGTCCTCGTTGACGAGCAGAATTGCAGAGAGCTTCTTAATCAGGCTGCTCGCAACAGCCTCCTCGGCGACCTGGGCAGTGGAAGCCGCCGCAACGACCTGCTTGATCGATACGGCCTGCGCGGAGGGGTCGTCGTCGTCAACAGAGGAAGATGCCGCAGCGAGGAGATTCGCGAACCGGGCATCATGGATGGTGTACGGCGGGCGGGAGCTGTTTTCAATGTACAGACCCGTGAGGATCTGGGAGGCGTCAGGGCCTGACCATAGCCCTGCGCCGTTACGGCCTTCAATGGCGGCGGTGACGAGGGCGTGCAGCTCTTCCGCGTTGGCCGTGTTGCCCTTGAGGGTGTCCATGACGATGCCGCGACGCTCGGCGTTCTCGCTGAGGTATCCGACTTCGTCCATGGCGGGGAGGGCAATGGCTGTACCGGCCAGGCCATGCTCGCGTCGGTGTCTCGCCAAGCTGTCGAGGAACGTATTGGCAGCTGCGTACGACGCTTGGCCCTTGTTACCGATGATGCCAGCAATCGAAGATAGCAGGATGAAGAAGTCTATCTCTTGTCCGGCGAGGGCCTTGTGAGCGTTCCATGCTCCGGCAACCTTGGACTGGACGACGGCATCGAAGTCTTCGAATGTCATCTTCTCGTAGAGCATATCCTAGGGGGGAGCGGAAAGAGTTAGTAGGGTGATGAGATGTAGGTATGTGGACGTCATTTTACTTACTCGAAGGACCATGGTAGCGTGGATCACACCCCGAATGGGAGGAAGCGACGTCGAGCAATCCCTGAATACAGACTCGAGGCTGGCATAGTCGGCAATGTCGCACGCCTTGACGTGGATCTTTGAGCCCAAATCGCCAAGCTCCTGCACCAGTTCCTCCACCTTGCTGTTCATGCCGCTGCGAGACATCAACACGATACTGCCTGCACCCTTCTGTAGCATCCATTTCGTCATGGAACGACCGAGACCGCCTGTGCCTCCGAGAATCACATACGATGCATTCTCGGAAAACATGCGCTTCTCCTCCATGCGGGGATGAGTCGCTTGAACCTGGTCGTCAGCCTTATGGGACAGAACAAGCTTGCCTGTCGTCTTGCCACCCTGCAACAGACGAAGGGCCTTTTCGCAATCAGAGAGACTCATGGCAGTCACTGGATGGATGGGGCCAATCTTTCGGTCCTCCATGCATGCCATGACCGCCTTCATGACCTTGCCCATGATTTGAGGCCGCTCGGCCGCGAGAATCGTAAGATCGACTGAGCTGAAGAGGGCGTTGCTGTCGAAACGTCTCATCTCGAGACGCGTGTTGCTGGTAATGTCTCGCTTGCCAATCTCAATGAAGCGACCAAAGTGGCCAATGCAGTCCCATGTCTCCCGCAAGAGATCGCCCGCCAGCGAGTTGAGCACGACATCGACACCTTTGCCCTTGGTCATGGTGCGAATCGCAGGCCCAAACTTGGTGTTTCGACTGTGGAAGATGTGATCTTCGGGAATGCCATACTTCTCCATGATGAGGCGCTTCTTATCTGGGCTACCGACTGTCGCAAAGATTTCGGCTCCAACCATGTTGGCCAGTTGGATGGCACACTGGCCCACGCCGCCAGCTGCCGCGTGGATCAGGATCTTCTCGCCAGCTTGAAGATTTGCGATTTGAAAGAGACCATAGTACGCGGTGCAGTAGGCCACGGGCACTGATGCCGCCGTCTCCATTGACATGTCTTTGGGGATCTTGGCAGCGCTCGTGGCAAGGCAGCGGGCAAAGGTGCGGTACGCACCCAGAGGCATGGCACATACTCTGTCACCGACAGAGAGAGACTTGACGTCTGAGCCAATGCGAGCGACTGTGCCGCTGCACTCGACTCCAATGTAGGGGCTGGCAAGCTGGCCCATGGAAATCATCACATCCTTGAAGTTCATTCCAGTGGCCTCGACCGCAATCTCAATGTCATCCGGCCCAAGAGGAGTGTTCTCATCGTCTTGGAAGTACAACGAGTCCAGGGCGCCAGGGCGCAGAATGTCAAGTTTGAGACGTCGACCAGGCTGCTGGAAAGGCTGAAGATAGGTCATCGATGGCTGAGTCTCGCGCTGAATAAAGGCGTTGAGCTCAACGTCTTCAACAGCACGAGGGACGACCACACTGCCACCCTCCTCAGTGAATTCCATGTCCATGGCGTCATCATCGTCGACATGGGAAAGCATGTAGTCAAGTGTGTCTATGATGAGCTTCGTCTGTCCGGATGCATCGAGTTTGGTGGACGCGTCGAAGTCGAGAGTGGCAATATTCTTGTCGGTCTCGGATCGAATGGTTCGGGTAAGACCCAAAGCCATGCTGCGATGAGGGTTCTCTGCCTTCTTGAAAGCCCCAGAAGTGACCCAGAGGAACATGCTGGACGTCAGCAGAATGTCTTGCAGTCGCTCGAACACATCAGCCGTCATTTTCTCAAAGAGCGAACAGTCCAGCTCATAGAGGTTGATGCACATCTTGTCTGCAACTTGGGCTTTGCCGAGGGAAGTGATTGTGGGAGCCTGTCCAGTCCGCGACTCAATGCCGGACGCCAGCCCACGAACCAAAGAGTCATCTGATGAGCGTTCTGTCAGGATAACAATGCCCCTGGCGTTGCTGCTCCAAACATCAGCAGCATCGGTCTTGGTGGCATCTCCGTTCGTAGTGCTGGCCTCTTGCTTGACTTTGGTGCCAGCCTTGCCCGCGTCAATCTCTTTGGGGTTGCCCAAGGGAGCCCATACGGTCTTGTAAGTAAGCTTCTTGGCCTCGAGAATTTCAACGGCGTCGTCTTTGACTGGGCTGACTTCGAACCCCTTGATGATGATGGAGGGTTGCTCGTCGCCATTGCCACGATTGCGCGTGTTCAAAGCCTGAATTAGGACCTCCATTGCTGTAGGTCGCGACAAGTCTGTCTTGCCTTGGACATAGACATCGAATTGCTCACCAGTCTCTGACGAGATGGACTTTTGTAACTGAATCTCCTTGACAGCTGATGGCATGTAGAGACAAGGCATGGCGCCACGACCGGCACCGAGGACGACGAAAGTGTGCTGGAACAAGAGATCCAGGAAAGCCGCGTTGATGAACGACTTGGTCTGGTATTTCTCTGGCATAGTCGCGCCCGTGTCGGGGACGACCACTTTGCCCATGCCGTGTTCAAAGTCATCGGCAGCGGTGAGGCTGTGGATGTTCTGAAGAATCGGCCCATATCCCGCACCTCGTTCGCGCAACTCGTTGTAAAACGCGGAAGTGGGAAGATCAGTCTTGCAGACTTCCTCGGCCTTTGCAACAACCTCAGCCGCCTCGTCTTGCATGACAGAGCAGACCTGGTTGGATTGTTCGCGCTTCGAAACGCCAATCAATCCGCGGCAGTGCTCGGTCCAGCCACGGGATTCATGGTAGGAATGAACACGGAACTCATCCCACTTGTCCGAGTAGGAGCGGGTGCCCTCAGAGTATTGACGCAAGTTGGTAATGATCTCGTACTCTTGGTCGTCCTGCATCAGCAGAGGGCGAGTGACTTGCATCTCGCGAATGTTGAACTGATCAAACTCGACGCCGCGCATGGACGCTCGCTGCGACACTGCTTCGACACCGATGCTCACGAATCCTGAAAAGGGGAACGCGGTCAGCTCTTGCATCTTGTGGTCCCGCAACCAAGGAATGTCATCGGTGCGGATGACGTTCCTCCAACTTGGTTCGAGGTCGCTGGAGAGACTGGTCATGAGGCCAAGCAGGTCATGGCGAGCAAAGGGTTTCAGTCGATGTTGGCGACTGACGCGGCTCTCTCGCCAGTACTTCTTCGCAGACCATGGGTACGGGGCCATGTTGGGAATGTGACTGGGCGTCGGGTGGAGGATATCAGGGTTCACACTCGAAAAGTCCAGCATCGACCCCTTCTTGAACAAGTTGCCGGCAAGCGTAAGCAGACTTCGAGTCGCGTTTTGCTCCCGCTTGAGCGAGGAAAGATACGTAGTCTTCTTGGCCTTGTCCCCAACGGCTTTGACGATACTCTTGATTGGTCCCTCCAGTGCAGAGTGAGGCCCAATCTCAATCAACACGTCTGGTTCCTCGGCATTGCAGAGCGCCTGCAATGCTCCAGAGAAGAGAACAGGGTTGGTGAGATTGGCAACCCAGTATTTGGCGTCAACTTCGGAGGTGCTCTCGAGGCGCTCGCCTTTGACAGCGGAATAGAAGGCGACGTCTGTCGAAGTCGCATTGATATCTTTAATGCTGTTCATGTAGGATTCGGAGGCCAATTCCATATGCTTCGAGTGATACGCAACTTCGACCTTGAGCTTACGGTTGAAGACGCTGTCCTTTTCAAGCTTGGCTGATAGCTCATCAATCGCAGCAGTCTCGCCTGATACGGTGACTGAGTTGGGTGAGTTCTCACAAGCGACCGTGGTGTAACCCTTGAGCGTCTTCATCATCGGCTCGACAGTCTCCTTGCCAGCACCGACAGCCAACATGACTCCTTCAGGCTTGGATGGCTTCGAGAGCATCTCAGCAACAGCTCGTCCTCTGTTGAACGCAGCAGAAAGAGCGTTCCTGAACGACAGAGCGCCAGCAGCATAGGCGGCACCAATCTCTCCGCTCGAGTGACCAACGACGGACGAGGGCTTAATGCCCCAGGCACTGAGAAGGTTGACCAGGCCCAACTGCACCGCGGTGCAGATAGGCTGGCTGAGGTAGGCTTGGTTGACTTTTGTCTCTTCCTTAGGTCGAGAGAGCTCTTCAATCAAGGAGAACTCGGCGCCAAGCTGCTTCAGCGTGTTGTCAGCCTCGCACATAGCGGAAGCATAGACCTCATGAGACTCCATGAGCTCCTGCCCCATGGCATACCACTGCGCTCCTTGTCCCGTGAACACGAAGGCAAGTTTCGGGGTCCGCGAAACACGAGTGGGTTTTGCTTCCGGACCGTTAAGGCTGTCCGCCAAGTCAGCGGTTGTTGAGCCCACCATGGCTGATCGCCACGAGAGATGCGATCGACGATTGCACAAAGTGTACGCAATGTTTCGAATGAGGTGCTTCTCGAACACGCCGGGATGTTGCTCGAGATAGACCCCCAATTGCTGACTCCGTTTCTTGGCAGACTCCTCGTCATTGCCCGACAGGACGAACAGACGCATGGCTGATGGAGCCTGTGGTTTCAAGCGCGCTGCCGTGGTCTGGTACTTCTCCAGCACGCAATGAGCATTGGAGCCACCAAAGCCAAAGTTGTTGATGCTGATGAAGCGCTTGTCCTTGGGCCAGGGACGAGTGGTTGTAGCAACCTATTTCTCGTTAGTTTCTAATAAATTGCAGACACAGCCACTGAATAGGGGACGGGAGGTCTTACCTTCATGTTCCACTTTGCGAGAGGAATGGCCTCGTTTTCTGCCTCAAAGTTGGCATTGGGCAGAAGGAAACCTTTGTCCAGCATCAAAGAGGCCTTGATCATGGAAACGATGCCACTTGTGGGTTCAAGATGGCCGATGTTTGACTTGACGGATCCAATGAACAGTGGCGACCTTGATGTGCGACCTTCTCCGAACACGGAATGGATCGCGGTGGCCTCAAGAGGATCACCAACCTTTGTGCCAGTACCGTGTGCTTCAACAAAGCCACACTCGCGAGGGTCGATGCCTGCCTTAGCATAGACCTCGCGAATCAACTGTTCCTGAGCCTTCGGGTTTGGCGCTGTAATTCCAACAGTACGACCATCTTGGTTGATGCCAGTGTTGCGGATGACAGACCAGATCTTATCATTGTCTTTGATGGCTCGGCTCAGGGGCTTCAGAATGAGACAGCCTGTGCCTTCACCACGGGCAAAACCTGACTTGGCACGATGGTCGAAAGCGTATGTTACACCGTGCTCAGACAGCAGACTATTGGAAAGTATTTGTTAGTAACCCCAGCTTTGGTCCGTGAGAATTTTTTCTTGTTTAGAATTTTCTTGTTTCGAAACCTACCGGTTTGTGGACATGGAAGCAATATGGTCCGGGGCGAGGTTCAGTCGTGAAGACGCCACCACGGCTTGCTCAGTCTCGCCTGCTCGTAGACTCTGAACGGCTAGATGAACCGCATGCAAGCCCGAGGAGCATGCGGTATCTACCGCAAAACACGGGCCTCTGAGATCGAAGAAATGGGCAATTCGCCCGGCGAGAATAGACTGATGGTTGCCAGTGGCATCGAACATAGGCACCGTTTCCAAGTCTCTCAAAGAACCGAGGTGGTAGTCTGATGGCGACGTACCAACATAGACGGCCATGTTCTTACCAGAGACTTCCTCTTTGGGAATGCCAGCGTTCTCCATGGCTTCGAACGTACACTCTAGTAACTGGCGCTGCTGTGGATCTGTATACACATAGGTATGTAGTGTGTAAGCCAACCGACACGGGAACTAGTGGATGGCTTCCGTTCAAGCTTCAGACTAGCGTAGACGTTTGACTTACCCATGGCTTGAGCCTCTGCCTGTGTGATGTTGAAAAAAGTCGCATCAAACTCGCTGATATCACCTTGGAGGAAATATCCGCCCACACAGTTGAAACATCCTTTCTTCTCGGGGTTTGGGTGCCAATATCCTTCTTTAGACATTCGACTCTTGGGAATGTCGCACCACCCGCTGCGGGCTCGTGACATGAGTGTCCAAAAGCTATCCAATGTTGAGACATCGCCAGGCAGGCGGCATGACATGCCTACAATGGCAATGGGCTCCATGTTTGCGATCATTTTTGGGGGTAGAAGGGTGTATGTTGTAGCACGAGAATATGACTCAGTGGTTCAGTGAAAGAATAAGACGGGCCTTAACTAAATAAGGAGATGTTTTTGTTGTTGGAGAAGAAGAAGAAAGAGTACAATGATAACATGATATATATATATATATATATATATATATGAAAACACAACTTGAACGCCTGGCCGTTTGTTTTATACTAGAGCTCAAGGTCCTTCAACCGACGGCCACGTCTTCGCCACGATCCTCTCGAGCTGAAGACCAAGAAAGAGCCCAAGGCAATAGATCAAAGCATACCTACAACGTATCTGCCGACGAATGCTCTACGCAGACAAACAATACACCTAGGTAGTTAAGTTTCCTCTTCTGTCCAGTTGCAACCCCCAGGAATTCCTGAAAGTTACCCCACGTCGTCAAAGTTCAGGCGCTGCACGATGTTGCAGCACTTGGTAGCGCTAAATTAAGCGCGCCCGCGCGACGTCGTAATGTCGGTCTCATCACATTCATTTCACAGCGTCTCTTGGGGGCCAACACGAGGGTATGAGAAAATGCAAGTCAGTCGCTAGCTGTACTATGTAGATTGGATTACTCGCCAAAAGAGAATTAAGAATAGTTCCATGTGCTGTGCTACAGCCTATAGAGCTAGGAGGTCATGCTCTATGCTAATTAATAGCTCGATCCAATTTTCCAGCATGGTGTCCATGTGAGACTGCTGAACAGCAATGTAGGTAGGTACCTACATATTGCATTGCATACATGAGAACCCTGTGGCTTTACTAGCGGAAGGTTCAGCACCTTCTCGTGGCGTTTTCTTATCTCATGAATAATATGACGAGACATTGGAGTTATAAGTTATCCGAGGTGCGCGAGGAGGCGGCTGGAGCCTGGGGGCGGCTGGGGGCTACGGGTGCAGAAATTGGCAAATAAGTCCTCACACATACAGATACCCATGACTTAGATCTGATCTCACATGTTGTGTGACCCTGGCGACGCCCCTTTCAGTGCATTCAGGAGAATTCATCCAGACGGGTTCTCGGGCGCAGAGCGGCAACTGCACCAAGAAGTTGGAACGGAGGGACAACACCACGTTTATTGGGAGCTAGATCTATGGATCGTTCAACGTTGTGCCCACTGCCCTGGTCCCGGGACTTAAGCCCCGGGTATGCGATTCACTTAGCTTGGCCTCGTAAGAAAAGCTTTGATAAAATAAGGTTGCGCCTTGACGATATTGAAGGTTGTGTAATGTGATTGGACGTTGTTGACTTGTGTGGGTAGAAAGAAGGCATCACGTCCATTCCTCTTCTCCATTTTCCGCCACGCGAGTGTAAGCGTCGTGATTCATTCAGAAATTTGCCCCGAGGGTCTTTCTAAGCGTGAATAACTTTAATATTTAGTAAAGGCCCTTAGCGTTGATCGATACATGTCTGCTCTGCTTGTGGCTTTTCGCCCTACCGCCTCTCACTGTTCGTTCCCGCTCTCAAGTGATGGAATGTAGATTGGCGTCAAGATCTCAGATGGTCCAATCAGTGGCCCATGATATCAAAGACTTTCGATGTAACATCTCTTGCTTATGGAAAGTTCTGTCCAGGATTCCGAAATTTAAACCTGCCTTTGTATAGCCTGCGCTGGGACCCCAAATACTACCTCCGAGGCGTGGCATCAAATTTAAAATTCCCGAGAAAGTAAGGCACCGCCGAAAGTCAGGTAACAATCGCTTTCAGTTGCTCATGAGTCATGCCGAAATTGTCCGATGTCATACAATATGGCATCAAGAGATTATTGCGTCTTGTGACTTGGCACTTGGCAATCAATGATACCCATGTCCACGGTCTACTGTCTGCCTCCGTCCAATCCTTTTCTCTTGATGCCACTGATAGCTTACAAAAGTTGGGTCAGACCCGACAATTACTTTTACTCTTTCCCTTGGTTCTTCATCACTACATTTTCTCAACCTGTCAAACTTCCAAAGCCAGCACCAACACACATTCACAAAGCCAACGCACAGTCAGCACATGCCACACACACCCAACTCACAAAGATTAAGATGAAGTTTCTCTGCTTACATGGGGCATTCGGAAACGCAAGCGTATGTACCTAATCCTGTCCATCTCCCCCCCCCCCACATCATGTGACACAAAATGGCTCATTGTTTTATGGCAGAACTTCCAAGCACAACTGGGACCGTTTGTCTCAAAGGCCAAAGAGTCTGGTGATCAAATCTCGTTCAAGTGGATTTCAGGCCGTCATGAAGCCATCCCTCCTGCCGGGTTCAGTGATTACTTTGGACGCGGTCCATTGTACCGCTTTATCCCGTTTGACGGCATCGAGGCCCTTGACGATGTACTCCACAAGCTAGACGAGTTTCCTCAAGGAGAGACAGCTGAAGACACCATTCGCCAACTGATACAATCCGATTATGGCTCCCAATACACCTTGGATGGAGTGCGCACTTCCATTGAGTACATCCTGGATGCAGTTCGGGAGGATCCCGAGATCGAAGTGAGTAGAACAGGCTTTTTCCATTGTTTTACTACTTTATCTGGACGGAGCTAATGACTCTCAGGGTATTCTTGGGTTCTCAGAGGGCGCAACGGCTGCGGCATCCGCAATTCTCGAGGAAAAGCGCCTGTGGGAAGAAGAGGGCGTTCCTCGTCAGCTCAAGGTAAGCAATCCCTCTTTTTCCAATCTCATTAGAATCGCTGGATTGACAAGGTATCATCACAGTGTGGAATATTCTTCGCCGGCTGGCCACCACTTTCTCTCAAAGGCGGCCAATGCAACGTCATACTTGCCGATGAGAGCGAAGACGCCATTGACATTCCAACTTGTCACGTCGTAGGGTCTGATGACCCATATATTGATGGCGCCATGTCGCTGCACAGCATGTGCGACCAGGATTCGGCAGTGTTGTTCGATCATGGGAGTGGACATTTTATCCCTCGGGAGCCCCAGACATTGTCAGAGCTTATAGCGGCCATTGCTGCGATGACGGAGCATGCTGAGGCTTCATTCTCGTCTCACAGTGATACTGAGAGCATTTCAGAGATCAGGAAGTCTATTGACGGTTTTTCGATGGTTTCTGACGATTGCTCCTCCGCTAGTTCAGTTGATTCTGGCGACTACGGAGACGAAAAGTGTTAGCTCGCATCTCATTTCTCATTCTCATTTCACTCAGCCTTCTCTATTAGCCCCTTCACTTGCATAGTTTCAGACAATGAAGATAATTAAAACTACTCATTCCTCAAATTAGGGAATGGCTGGCTCTCAATGCTTTGACTGCCATCATGATTCATTGTTCCAAGTTGTTGCGATATGTAATGATATTATGATCGTGTGTAACGTATTGAGAAAGGCCATTCGCTGCTTGCATCTTGCGGACCACCAATCTGTCGCAAAGAAATTACGTAGCGTCTCCGTGCACGAACGAATTTCACTGCGCGATTGTTCATTGTCGACGAACCAAGTCATTGTTCCTACATATCTTCAGCGCGTCCATAGAAACCGTTGGACCTCACTAGGCCTTGACGAGTCACGACAAGGAGCGCTCGAAGGCTAATAGTAAAGCCCAACGGCCCGATAAAGCGGGAAAGTTCAAAGAGGGGTGGGTGGGTGGTGTACTCAGCGCATCAGCCAGTCGAAAGAGTAAGTTGAGGTGTGAATCGCGACGTCTGATCTCGCGTGTAACGATGGACATGTACTGGTTCCCCCTTCGAGACCGCCATTTGATAGATCTGGGCTGGAACTTAGATCTGACAAGTACCACTGGATACGATCGCAATCGTCTCCGGGTGTGGCGCCAATCGCCAACCGCCAGCCGCTCCACATAGTGAGTGACAAGGTGATCTCATTAGATCCAGCCAGCCCAGGACATCATCACGGACACGCCTCGTCGAACTAGCAGGATCTTGGCCCAAAGTGGTAATGGAACCCTTATACTCCTTACATACACAAACCATATACATACCATTGCCACGGCAAACGCGATGCTTCAAACATTCCTCACGAAGCTCAGATGACCTCAGTCTGGTGACGAGTTTTGTATTCCGGCATGTCGATTCCAGACATTGATATTGCCAAGCATCGTGGCGACGTGGCCGAGACACGCTCTTACCAAACAGCCTTCTCTGCTCTAACAGCGCCAGCCGTCTCCAAAGCCGCTTCCTTACCCACCAGCAAGTCGGTTCGCGCAAAGCGCTCGCTACAGTCCACAATCGTAGCCATCAGGTACTAATATATACTTTATTTGTTTGACTAACAATGTCAAAACAGAAGTAAAAAATCACATCAAAATCCGTGCAGGAATCGACTCGTGGTGGGATCCTCCATTCACGGGCCAAGATTTCTTCTTTTCCTCTCTCAGTGCTCTTACGCCCTCTCCAACGACTGCTGTTGGGACAGCCAGCAGGCAGCGCTAGTAAGGGCCAGGCGGAATTTTCTGTGATGTGGCATGTAGGTTTTACTCCCTACACCAGTTTCCTTTTCTGTACATATATTAGAGTGAAGATTTCAGATCGTACAAAGAATGAATCTTGACCTTTTCCTTTAAAAACTAACGAACAAGTGACGTTGGTCGACAGATGGCGTAAGAGGCTGTGCAAAATCATAGTGGCAGAACGCACCCGGAGAGAGCCAACATATTTCGGTCTTGATGCTTTCAACGAAATAAGTCCTCCGGACTCAGGCTCCAGCTCCGAGAAGAAGGTTCATAGTCGAGTCTGTGTTCCACGTATCTGGATCGTCTAATCCAACAGCCCGGCGAGATGCACGAGCCGCGGGGTCAGCGAAGACATCGTAAGAACGAGAATCTAAATAATGGAACCGACGGAACGGTGAAAATGGCTTTTCCATGATACTTTGCTAGGAGTAACAATGAAAAGTCTGACTTCAGAATCGCAACCGCATGGTCCGCTACAGTGTACCCGGAGGTTGCTCCGGTGGGGGAGGGGGCGTGTTTGTCTCTCAGGTAGCCACTCTACGTATACATTAGGTACTGTACACGGCTACACCAGACAAACTTAAAATTCCCCCGCCATTCCATTGGAGTTATGTACTTCGGACATTTGTCCACGGTGCTGCAGCCTGCAGGTTACAGGGAGGAATGCCCAATCGAAGCGAAGACAAGCCGAGTACGCCGAGATCGGATGAACGCATTCCGTACAGAGTATGGCATGTATGTGTGCAGGTGCAACATACATACATGCATATGTACGCTCATAGTCCTTCACTCTGGAAAGGGTGTTATCAGGTTTCTTGCCAACCGTCTTAGCCATAGCCTACCAGTCTTGGCCGTTTTTGGAGATAAAAAGGGCTGGTCTTGACAACAAGCCGCTGTCGCCCAAATCCAAGTCGCGTTTGTTGTAGCCAGCTGGAACCACAGCTGGCACGTTGCGGAACCTCGCATCGACACATCATGGCCGCAATGAGGAGGTAGCTAGTACTGGGCGAAGTCAGTAAGCGTCGTAGAGGAACGCGATGCGAGAGGAACAATTGCATTAAACGAAGATACGCAACACATTCGCAGCGGCAGACGGACGCAGCCGGTCTGGTCTCCAAGACGGAAGGCGCAAAGGGGCTGGGCTCTTGCATCGACGTGTTGGTGGGGCGACTTGGCTCCTTCAAGACCGCGTTCGCGGAAGGAACGTTCAGCGCGACTTGATCAGCATATGTTGTTGGCTGGCTGGCTGGCTGCTGCCGACTGCGTGGCGATACGTAGCGCGGACCCCGGTTCGCGCGACGGGGTCGAAGTAGACGTGACGGAAAGCCGTCGGTCGGCCCAGTAAAGCAGCTTCGCAGCAACTTGGTGATTACGGACTCTAAACACCAGATCGCGGTTCCCTCCCTTTTGCCATACACCCCCCTTTGTCACAGTTCAAGTCTTCACACCGTGGTACGCGTTGCCGGCTTCTTGTCTACCATCTCTTGCCTTTTCCCATTCATGCCGTGCCGTTGAGCAAAGGTCTACATTACACACGCACGCACCAGACAACACGATATGCCCGCCAACGCATCGCCCACCAAGCAACGCGCCGCATTGGCGCCGATGGACGCGAATGCAATGCCTCATCTATCTTCACCAAAGGTGCTCAAGGATACAAAGTCCCCCGCCGTTTCTTCAACCCGCGCCTCTCCCCTCAAGAGACTCGTTCCCGCGACTGTGAGTGGCACTAAGAGGCCCGTCGAGGATGCGCGCTTGCCCGCGAGCAAGAAGACGTGTATGGAAGAGGTATGTTTCTCTTGATTTTCTTCCCTCTTCCCGTCTTCTTTTCATTCGTCTTTTCTTCAACACTTGCTCTTTGAAGAAGAGTAGAGATCATGCAAAGGTGCTATTTATACTAACAACTTATCTTGTTACAGAACGCGCGCTCACATCGCTCGCGTACCACTTCGCCATCCACATCGTCTGTATTCGACACAACTGCGGTTGAAGGTGACGCCTCATGGGCTACAACCACCACGGAGCCAGAAATGGCCGGTACCGTCGCCGCTGACGCACCGCCGGCCCCATTGGCGCCTCGCACAAGAGGGAACATGACGCGGGAGCAGGCGCGTGAGGTAAGACTGATTCTCTACTCATGGGTCACTTTACAACAACCCCCACCCTTCCCAATTAGAATAAGAAACCTGAATGTTACCTGTCACAACGGAAAGCAAAAGAGACGCGTTGAATGTGACTAATACGGTTGTTGTTTCACATCTTATAGAAAGCCGAGATCTTGCGCCTCCGTCTTGGTCTAGCGAGCTACAAACTACGAACCGGCCAAACCAACGTCCCTCTCGCAGACCTACAACATAAGCCCTTACCTCCTCTATCATCGATCCGCGCGCAATCCGCCGCTCTAGACGAAAAGGTTGGCAGAGGAAACAATCAAACTACAAGTTCACTGAACTCCTCGGCCTCGATTCTGAGCAGGAGTACTCCAGGCACACGGCCTGTGAGTCCGAACCAGCCGGTGCAAGAAAAAGCTCTGAGTGAACGCCCAAGGCAATAATTCTCAAAGTCGCTATAAAGCGACATCTTTTGGTTTGCAAATTCAAACTCGTCCTCGAACCAATAAGCTGTCGGGCTTCTTTTTTTCTCCCCCCCCCCCCCCCTTTTCTTTTCCCTACTTCTATGGGCGGGTATCTGCAGCGGGATAGTACGACAAACTTTTTCAATTTAGTTTATGTTGGTTTGGTAACGCGTCGTTCGAAAAGGGCAGTAAATTTAGACGGGATTTCTAAAGCAGAAGAATCAGGCCTGTACACGTCGGCACAAGTTTATTGGCTATTTGCCTCCGGGGCTTAGATTCAATGACGGATTTTGATGAACCCCCAGGAAAACAAACACAACCTATGCCTGTGTTCAACATCTCGACAAAAATGAATGGCGGCATACTCTAGCGGCGTATGGGATAGGCATTATCATTTTGCACTCAAGATTTGGGTTTACATACTTGTAAATGTTACTTTTGCTTTTGCTCCGTTTTTGGTGGTACTTTGTTATTGATCTTTTCCTCTGTATTCTGAGAGGGCCACTTAGACGGCCTGATTTGGTATAGGCGTTGGGGAAGGCCAGGCTAGGTAGTTAGTTACATGTAGCAATATGTGTAACGTAGGTATTTGCCTCTTGAGTTATACAGTATACTACTCTCGAGTCTCGTCAAATCGTGTACCACCACCACAGCCGCTGTATCCTGGAGTGCATCGCCGTATCATGTTGTACACGACGGCGCGACAACCGCAAAGATGATGAAGACGGCTTTCTGACGGACGCGGTATGTGTCTTTTGTGAGATGATGCACTGACCAGACTCCCGGAGTTGAGCGATTGGCCTGTGCAACGTGCCAATGTGCCCACATTTTGATGCAGGTACGCTTGACTCCTCATTGCTCAATGCACCACACCCACCCAACTCATGCATGGTCATTCGTAATGCACATTGCGGCTCATTCATGATGTACAATAAATGAACTCATTCATGATATCTTGACCTATCTACACATGTACGTAACATGAACACACCGTCTCCTACTCAAGATCTCCTCAAGAGCATCTTCTCAATCCACCACAATCTTCGACTCCAACTCCCCATAGTGCCTAAAGAAAGCCTCAAACAACTTGGAAGCGAATTCCACATCAGCGGAGCCGCTCGTCTCGCGGATACTATGCATGCTGAGCTGCGGATTACCCAGGTCAAGGGTCCGCATGCCCAACTTGGCGGCCAGGCCCGGCCCAATAGTACTCCCGCAGGGAGAATCGTTGCGGACGACGAATAACTGCAGGGGCACACGGGCAAGGCTGGCACATTGTTGGATCAGGACAATGCCAGGGGAGTTGGTGGCGTAGCGCTGGTTGGCGTTGACCTTGATGACGGTACCCTTGTTGAGAGCTGGTTGGTGGGAAGATTCGTATTTGCCAGTGTAGTTGGGGTGGACGGCATGGGCCATGTCGGCGGATATGAGGAATGATCGCGAAAGGGTTTGTTCGTATGCGGTCGATGACTCGTTGTTGTGTTGGGAGTTGGAACTCGAGCTGGCGGGGATGGATGCGAGACGATGGATGACGGAGGGCAGCAGGTTCGACTCGGCGCCTTGGGCGGACGTGGAGCCGATTTCTTCGTGGTCGAAGCATGCAATCATTCGGATGGTGGAGTCTTGGTCTAGCGAACTGATGTTGTCATTCTGGACGGAGGCGATGAGGCCCTCGACGGAGCAGTACGTCATGCCGAGGTTGTCGAGGCGCGCGGAGAAGATGAGCTCATCTTTCAGGCCGCCGACGACAGACTTTTGCGTGTCGTACAAAACGAGTTCAAAGTCCATAATGTCGGCTACTTTGACATGCAGTTCCTCGGCAATCACGTCCAACACGGCAGGGTGGTGGCGCTCTGACATCTTCTCGAGAGGCTCCGAGACCTCTCCCTCTGTCTTTTTCTCAGCAGCAGCGGCGTCTTGGTCAGCACTCTTGTTCAGCTCGGCCGTGGCAAGACCAATGATGGGAAACAGCTCCGACTCCTTATTGGGATCGAAATTGGTCTGTCGGTGAAGGTGGATCGCGAGTGTGGGAATGCGGAGCAGCGGCTTTTCGATCTTGACGAGTTTCTGAACAACTTTGTTGCCCTCGGTGACGAGAACTCGGCCGGCAATGCTTAGATCGCGGTCAAACCATGAGTGCCAGATGCCTCCACCGTAGGCCTCGACACCGACCTGCAAGTAGCCCGCATTGGTCTTCTTGGACACGGGCTTCAGTCGTAGACAGCAGGAATCGGTATGGGCGCCGACAATGCCAATGGCATTGCCTGGGCACCACTTGCGGCCGATGGCGAAGGCGACGATGGAGGAGCCGTTTCGGGTGAGATAGTACTTGCCGCCTGGTTGCAGAGTTGAGGTCCAGGAGTCTCGTTCCTTGATGCGCTGGAACCCGGCGTTTTCGAGTCGGTGAGCGGCGGTCTGTGTAGCGTGATAAGCTAGTAGAACACAAGTCAGCATCACATATACACACAAAGAGGAAAGAAACACCAGAAGAGGGCCATCATCATACGGGTGGGAGAGTCGTTGACAAAGTCGACAAAGTCGAGCGCAGCCTTGGGCGGAGCCATGATGAGCGATGACGTAGAGAAGCCGCGCGAGCCAAGGGTTGAAGCTGGTAGAATGCCGACAGATTCGCGTGTCCTGGGTTGCAAGAGACGAGGAAAGAGACGGAACAAGCGCGAGGGCATGGAGAGGTCAAAAAGCCGAGAAGTGGTCTGCCGATCGTGATTGGGCTGAGCGGGATGGTGCAGAGGTGTAGGATCGGTTGTCGTTTGCCACGAAGTTGCTCGATGCAATGCTGCGACAAGTGGCACCTGGATCCAATCAAATCGCACATTCTCGCGGCGGCACGTGGCCCGGCTCCCCGCATTTACGGGTACGGAGTAAGCCGGCCGTTGCCGGCCGTTGCCGGGTGTGAGACGGTGTGGGAAAATGATGATGATGATGATAGATCTTCTAGGCTGTCCCATCCGTGGAACAAAGGAGGCTATGTACATGCAGGGGCTGTGCCCTAAAGTGCTACATGCCTGAGGGGAATAAGTGATGCCTAAGATGTGAGGCTGCTACCATCTAACACCGGGAGGTCGGGGCCGCAGAGCGGTGCGGTTCGGTTGGTATCACCGGCGTCTCACCATTTCTAGGTAATTCATTGGCCTTGGGAACTCATATTCCGAGGAGGGCGCGGCACGAACTCCTAGTTGCTGGTGTGACGATTGGCCAGGGCCCAGCAGTGCAGCAACCATGCAGACCAGGAAGACGCCAACTTACGTGAAACCCAACGCCACCCCATGACATTCCAAGGCCAGCCAATACAAGCCAGCACAGCTGTCTATTTGCTCTCCAAGACCTGCACATCAACACTCTCCTCACTCATCGCCTTCCTGGCCCCGCCGCCTCGGCCGAACACCAGTCCTGGATGTCCGAAACACAGCACGACCGCCGCAAGCACAATCAAGACTCCCTCCAGTCCTATAAAAGGCGCTTCCTCCCGAATCAAGTGCCCGTCGTACCCGTCCTTCAACTCAGCGACACGATAGGCACACCGAGCCAGGATCAGCAACGTCGACGTGACGAGGCCACCGAAAAAGGCTTGTAGGCGCCAGTCGAACGAGCGTCTGTTGCTAGAGCGCACATAGCGAATCATGTAATCGGCAAAAAAGGCCGAAAAAGCCGTCAGGACAATAACCTGCAGCGCGAGACCGGCCAGGGAGATGTTGACGCCCGACTTGTCTTGGCCTGAAGACGTGGTCGACATGGCGCCGCCAGCGGCTTGGAGGGCGAGGCACACGACGTCGAAGGGGATGAAGATCCAGTAGAAGAAGACGGGGTTGAATCGAGAGAGTTGAGGAGCGAGACTGAGGATCGTTTTGGAGAGGGTGACGTAGATGGATGCTGTGTAGAATACGGGCGCAATGGTGAGGCAGACTATCGTAGAGGTCAGTGAGAGTAGACAAGGAGGAGTAGATTGTGCGCAACTACGATCCCATATGAGCTTTGATACGAGCGTAGATGACGCGGGGAAGTCTGCAAAAAAGACCCAATTTCGTACGGGACTACTTTTTTGGACTTTTATTCATTTTGGGACTGTGAGGGGGGTGGATTACCAATTTGGATCATGAAGCCGTCAAACGAGAATGGATTGTTGTACAGCATGATACGTCCGGCGTAGCCAATCACTTCGCTCATACAACCGAGGAGCATGCCGACCATAAAACCCCAACTTCTCCATCGATACCCAAGATAGCCATGGACCATGCCGATGAGGACAAAGAGGGCGAGGAACGTGGCATTGCCAGCCAGGGACGGCCGATACCCATAGATGCTCCATTCTGCGGGACAGTTGCTCAAGTTGCAATTTGAATCGGGACCAAAGCCCACGACGCCGGGAGGTTTTTGATCAGACATGGCGAGTCCTTATCGGGACGGATGGAGAGAAGGGGATCAAGGGACAGTAAGGCCCGGATGCGTCTGACGGGTTGTTTGCCTTGTTATTTCCCGAGTGACGCACAAGCAGATAGGACGGATGGTCTTCTTCTTATACTTGGCCCTAATCAGTGATAGTCAAGGATATGTCTTAACAGCTCATGAACCGATATGCGGAATTCCCTCATCTGAGCTCCCGCACGATGACCCCAACATTTCGAGTGCCTTCTGGCTCGCGGTCGTCACCCGCGGCTTGGGGGAAACTAGTTACAGTACATACTGTATTGTGCCTTGTAGGTACTGTAGTACGCAGCGCTGACGACGCCTCCAAGCCCTTCAGGGCGAACCGTCAGCACGACTTGTCAGCAGCCATTTTCTGGACGAACTAAGTTCTGACGCCGCCCCAGTACCTATACCTATTGTCGGAATCGCTGACCAAGGCATCAGTGTCACATGATCGGATGCACCAATGTGGTGCGTGCGTGATGTACTCACGCACGCTCATTGGCTGCAGCCGTCACAACATTGTAGGATAATAGGTTTTTCCCCCTTATCCCCTCTTGCCTCACCTCCAAGTTAAGAGATGATGAAAAACAGACACAACGAGAATATACTTTGATTACGAATGCATGCATTGATCTTTATTTGCTTACCCTGTTTATTCCAACACCTATGTACTTAGAAGCTTGTGTTATGTAAATGTGAGTGGCACACGTCATGGAATGCTCGCTCAGCCCTCTTTTTGACTTGAAGAATAAGGATGCTGCAAGGTGCCCACGCGATAAGGACTGAACAGTGAAGGTGCACCGTGCGAGAGCAAAAGCGCGCAATTTCAAGGAGCGGTACGGAGTAACCGCGGTCCCGTCGGAACACCACCGAGAAAAACGGGTCGCCTTGCCCAAACGGGAGCGCAACCTCGTTTGAGCAACCAATGACGGCGCATGCATGTGTAGATATGTATGTACATAGTGTGACGGCTCAGCGAGCTCTGAGCGTTGCACTGTACCTATATATCCCGCACTAAGCTGGTTCTCATCAGCTTAGTGTTCTGACCTTTTG